>APFE030156595.1:18541-112788 GCA_000404065.3 Pinus taeda
AAGGCAAAGCTTTGACTCATAGCTTCTTCATTGCTGCCAAAGATAATATCATCTACATACACAACAAGTATTAGCAATTTGTCATTTTCAATTTTTATATAAATATTGTTATCCGTTGATCCTTTTGAAAATCCTTGTTGATGAAGATATTTGTCCAAACGGTAATACCAAGCCCTTGGAGCTTGTTTAAGACCATAGAGAGCCTTTTTTAGTCTGCATACAAGATTTGGATCATTACCAAGAATGAAACCATCTGGTTGCTCAATGTACACTTCTTCTTCTAAGTCTCCATTCAGAAAGGCTGATTTCACGTCCATTTGAAATACTTTGAACTTCTGAAAAATTGAGAGAGCAAGGAACATTCGGATGGCCTCAAGTCTAGAAATGGGAGCAAAGGCTTCTTCAAAGTCTATTCCTTCTTGTTGAGCATACCCTTTACAAACAAATCTGGCCTTGTTTCTAATTACTTCCCTATTTTCATTACTTTTTTTTGAAGATCCATTTTGTCCCTATGAAATTCTTATCTTTTGGTCTAGGAACCAACTCCCAAGTGTTGTTCTTTTCGATTTCTTCAAGTTCTTCATCCATTGCCTTGACCCAACATTCATCTTTGCAAGCTTCTCTTACATTTTGTGGTTCAGTGGAGGAGATTAATGCCAAATAGCTTGAAGCTTATGCAATTGTTCTTCTTGTTTGTATGCCAGCCTCCTTTTGCCCCAAAATTTGTGATTCTAGATGATTCCTTTGAACATACCTAGAAGGAGTCTTTTCTTCTATCCTTATCTGTTCCTCTGGCTCCTCATGGGTTTCTTCTTCATATTTTTCTTCTTCATCATCAGTCTAATTTTGAGGGTAGTCTTCATCCTCTTCGATATTTTCATAATTTACTTGCCTAGGAATGTATCCTTTTTCATCAACCACTACATCAATGCTGTCAACAATTCTTCCAAGTAATTTATTGTAACACTTATATGCTTTGCTTTGGGGAGAATAACTAAGGAGAATGCCTTCATCTGCTCTAGGTTCAATTTTGCCAAGCTGTTCATCATTATTCTTAATATAGCATTTGCTTCCAAAAATTTTGAAATGCTTTACGGAAGGAGTCTCACCATACCAGAGCTCATGAGGAGTTTGATTGTTGTTCACTCGGACATTTGTTTTGTTGAGAATAACAACCGCAACAAATGCGGCTTCACCCCAGAAGGTTGCGAGAGTTCCAGACTCATCAAGCATAGCACGAGCCATTTGTTGAACTGTTCTGTTCATCCTTTCCACTACTCCATTTTGCTGAGGAGTCCTAGCTATAGAGAATTCCCTTCTTATTCCATGATCTTAACAGAAATCGAAAAATTCATTTGAGGTAAACTCCCCACCTCTATCAGACCTGAGGCACTTAATTTTGTGATCTAATTCGTTTTCAGCCAAGGCTTTGAAAGATTTGAATTTTTCGAATGCTTCGTCTTTGTGCTTCATAAGTCCTAACCAAACCATCCTAGAGAAGTAATCAATGAATAATATAAAGTATTCTTCTCCTCGAGGTGACTTTGTCCTAAATGGACCACATACATCTGTATGGACTAGCTCAAGAGGCCTACTAGCTAATCCTTCCTTCTTAGGGAATTTAGTTCTGGTTTGCTTACCAAACTGACATGATTTGCATATAGTGTTGTCTAGAATTTTGATATTTGGAAGACCGTGAACTGCCTGGTATTTGCATGCTTTCCTTATTTTGAGAAGCTTAGATGCCCCAACCTCCAGTGCCATAACCAGTGTTCATCATCCTTGCTCAAATAACATTGTTGTCGTCCTTCTTCAAATATGTATAGATTATTAGGAGTTCTTCTGCTTTTGATCACTATTTTTCCTGTATCAAGATCACGAACACTACACCCATTTGATCGAAATATTACCTTAGTTCCTTGATCACACATCTAACTGACACTCAGTAGATTATGCTTCAAGCCATCAACATATAAAACATTTCCAGCTTTGACCTTTTCTTTCAATTGAGCAGTGCCTTTTCCTTTTATGACTGCAGGGGTATCATTTCCAAAAGAAACTTTCTTTCCCTTTTCTAAAACACTATATGATTTCAAGTTTTCTTTTCACCTGTCATATGCTATTTGAAACATCCACTGCAAGTACCTCATTGATTTTTCTTGTCCTTTCTTATAAAGCTATCCCACATCTTTCTGGTTGAGTTCCTTCCATTCTCCATTTTCTGGCACTTGAGGTTTGTTCCCTTTTGATTTGTCTTCAAAACCTGCTCCCGGCATTTCAGAAATCTTTCATGACCAAGTATTACAAATAGAACATTCAATTTCATTTTCAAAGGGCGGAAAAGTTGTTATAGGTCCTTTTTGTGATTCCAGTCATACTTCTTTGTTTTTGAGCTTCTCTAGTCATGATTGTCTTATAGGCAACACATTGAGCTACTTTGTGGCCAAAGCTATGGCAAGAGAAACATTGGCCATTGAAGAAACTCCTCCGATTATCAAATCCACCTGCCAAATGATTGTAGTTTCTATTGTCATCCATTCTTGAGGCAAATTGAGAATATTTTACCTGTGGTTGGTTATAGCTTTTGTTCATCCTTAAGGTGGATTGCCCTTGATTTACCTGGTAGTCTTTGTTTATCCTTGATGTAATTCGTCCCTGTTTTACTTGGTGATCTTCATTGGGCTTTTGCTCATTCCTCCTTGCTGCATCAAGATAACTCTTTGAGGTGGATGCTTGAGATGCTTCTCCATTATACCCCAGACCAGTCTTGATTAGTGGAGAACATTGTACATTGATAATCTCATCCAGAGTTTCAGATCCTTTAACAAATTTAAGATTAAGAGCCTTTGTTTTCTCAATTTCTTTTCTAAGGCCAACAATTTCACATTCTAACTTCTCAAGAAATTTTTCTTTTTCATCAAGCTGGAATTGCAGAGTATCAATGATCATATTCTTTTCTTCTAAACATGTTTTGAGTCTATAAATATCTTCATAAATGCCATCCACATCTATAGCATCCATGTAATCATCATCTTCAAAGGCCATTAAAAGTTGATAGTTGTTACCTCGTTCATCGTCATCACTATTTGAAAGTCCATCACTATCTTCATGAGTGTAATAGCTTTTCTTGTTTGCATTTTGTTTATTGTTCCATCTAACAGATTCTTTCCCCTTGTCAATCTTATCCTTATGAGGACATTTGGCAGCATAGTGACCGAATCTTCCACAAGCAAAGCATTTGAAATGTAACTTACCTCGGAATCTTCCAGTACCCCGTTGAAGGTTCTTGACAAAATTTGATTCTTCCTCTTCTTCGGACACGTGTCCTGACTCATAGTAATCTCCTTTGCCTGAAGCCTTGAAAGCAGCTTCTCTCCTGTCTGATGGTCCTCCTTTCCTCATTTCATAAGTAGTCAGAATTCCGTGTAGCTGTGACATGGTAAGATTTCATATATTCTCTTTTTCTTCTATTGCAGAAACTTTAGATTCAAACCTAGGGGACAAAGATCTTAGAACTTTTTCAACCACAACAACCTCTTTTATTTCTTCACCCAAGTTTTTCATATGATTAACAATCTCATCTACATGAAGGAAATAGTTAGCAACACTTTCATCATTATGCATTCTGAGATTTTCATACTGAATTCTGAGGGTTTGAAGTTTTTCTTGTTTTACCTGATCATCTCCTTCATAGCTCAGTACAATCTTGTCCCATATTTCTTTTGCGGATTTATACTGCATGACCTTGACAAATTTTGATTGATATAAACATCCTAATAGAGTATTGACTGCTTTTGTATTTGTTTCATATTTCTTCTTCTCAGCCGGGTCTGTAGGAGTTGCTGATGGAAAAGTATACCCTGTATCTATGATATCCCAGACTTCTGTACCAAGAGATTGAAGATAGGCAATAACTCTTACCTTCCAATATACGAAATTTGTCCCATCAAAAATCAGTGACCTGATTGATGCTTCCCTCTCATAGTTGCTCATGATGAAAGATCTTCCCTCAAGCGATCAAGCTTCTTCTGAAGGACGTGCTCTAATACCAATTGTTGGAAATAATACTGAGAGGGGGGGTGAATCAGTACTATCAAGTCAAATATTCCTTTTTCAAAATCAAATTATATATGCTACTTCCGTTAATTAAACCCGCGTATATACGCAACTATGCAGAAGGAAACCCACGTATACAACTCAAACTTTTAATTTACTTTATCTTTATGATGATGATTGTTAATATATGTTTCAGAATCAAATAACCAGTAACCAGAAGCAGTAAAATAGAGCAGAAAGACAATCACACACAAGAACACAAGATATAATGTGGAAACCCACTGTGGGTGAAAACCACCTGCTGCAATTCGTCTCTATCTTCTTTTAAATTAGAAACTTCTTTTGCAATGTACTGGTGCAGTCCTTTACCAGTACGCAGGTTGCAACCCGCAGAGACCTACAACCCTCTCTCATTCTCCAGCTTCTCCTGGAAGGGAGCTACAACCCCCTTTAGCTCTTGCACTAGGCAAGATACTAGTACGTAGGTGCTGGCCTACAGAAGGCTACAACCTTCTCTTTCTTCCAGGGACCACATTTCATAAATTTTCGGACTGGATCCATGAACATCAATCAATCATCAACCATTCTCCTTTTCACCAATTAGATCTGAATCAAGTAGATACTTTTCTGAAAGTTGTACCCAAAACATAGTACTAGAAACCACACACCAAAAACTGAACCCAGAACACAGTAGCAATAAACAGAAGTAGCTAGATCACAACTCAAAACATATACATTATTTCAATAACCTGAAACATGCATGCATACGCTTCTATGTTTGGAACAACCTGTGTATACGCTGTTTTCATTTACTGAACCAGCATGTATACGCGCCTTCGCTTCACTGAACCTGCATATAGATCTATAAAGGATAATTCGCTCTTTCAGATATTCAAACACTAGTTAACCTAGATTATCAGTTTTATAGATCAAGCAAGCGCCTCATATAATAGACCAAAATCATACAAAGATACTATCCTTCAAGCTTAAATATTATGACCCATCAATAGAACTTATCCTTCTCTTTGCGCCAAGGGTCCTTTTTCATTCAGATCCAGATCTGCACCATGACCCAATTACCAGTATTCTAGATCTACCACTTTATCAGATATTCGATAATAATTCAGATAATCATTTGCCACATGACCTCCTTCCTCTTTTATAGTCTTAGGCCTTCCACAATACCACGGTCCAAAACCATAATAAAACAATACCACAGACCCAATACTTGGGATCAACACTTATGACGAGGTACTATGGTCCAAAACCATAGGTTCAAGTACCAAGGACTAACTACCACGGACCAAAGGTAAGTTATCCAACATATACGCGCTTTTGTCACATATAACCCGCGTGTATATGCGTCTTCATCTAGATGAACATGCGTATATGTCTTTTTCTTCATTCTGAAAGCCCGAACTAAGATCTGTTACCAAAGATAGTTGCCATCAAGGACAACACCTGTTCCATAACTCTAAATCAGTGCCATAGTGCCAACACTCTACTCTTGCTGAAATAAACTACTTAGCAGAATGTTGTAGAAGAAAATGGAAGAAAAACAGTAATCACAAATACTCTGACGCTTCCCCAAAAACGACGCCAAAAAGAGTGGTGAGCTCCATTATTGCAGCAATAATGCTGCAACTCCTGGGGCTTCCTTCTTTACTTTTATCAACCTAGTAGTTCATAACAAACTTGGAAGCGACAGTGTTGTATGCACAAGTACTAGCTCTTACTCCAAGCTGTCACTTGATCAGCTAGCGCAAGTTCGCTAGGAGCTTAAGCCAACTTCTATGAGTTCTCAAAAGAAGATTTTACTGTGATGGAAGAAAGCTAACTTTACAAGGGCTATTCTACTTGCAAAAAGAGAAGGAAAGCTGAAATGAAACACAAACCCTAGCAAACCCTAATTTTGTAAGAAAAAGAGATGGAAATTACTAAAATGGGTGCCATTAAATTCTAAAAAAGTAAATTGCGTTTATTCAAGCTACTTCTGAAGAGAAATGAGAAGAAATCATCTTTTTGTACTTTTGGGTATTTTTATGTGGAATTATTAAGCTTATGGTTTGACTAATTGTGATTGTGCAGAGGTTTGGTGGCAAAGGAGGATGGAGTTGGATTTTTCTAAAGATGAGGAAGGTGTGGAGAGGTCCTAAGAAGTCCCTCATACCATTTTGGAGACTTCCATTGTGATCAGACTTTGAAAAATTGCTCGCATGAACTTCTACAGGAGGCTGCAGGGGATTTACAGGAGGATCTACAAGAGGAGGCCGAAAGTGGTTTTTGGAGGTTTGAAGGTGGAAAAATGGTGGGAAGAGGGAAATGAAGTTTGGATGAAGGTGTTGGAGGGTATAGGACTCTGTCAATGAAGATCAGGAACGAAAGAGAGGGTTGGATTTTTTCAAAGGGGAAGAAAGCAACTTTGTACAAAAACACAGAAATTAGGGTAGATTGGCGAAATGAGGCAAATGAGTGGGAAATATTGAGAGATGAACTATTACAGGCTGCGCTATGGAGAAATGATAAGTTGGAGTGTTCTACAAGTGAGCTGCACACTTACTTCCCAGAACTGACCTAAGCAAAAACCGAAAAAACAGAGTTTGTCTATTTTGACCTAAAATCTGACCTAAAAACAGAAACCTGCTGAACAGAACTTCATGAACAGAAAATTATGTGAGGAAGCCATGGTAAATGAACAAGAAAGGATCTAAGCATGTGAATCCAAACTAATATCTACTTTTTCAACTCAAAATATCACACTAGCAATTGCTTAAAGGGAAAAAACTGTGTTTTTGGTGGCAGCAGTAGTGCCTTGACCTTAAATCATGGTCCCAAGGAGGGAGAAAGGAGGTCATGACCTGCTAGTATAATTTTTTGGATATTTCTCTATTACTATAGCAAACTACTTAAGCAACTTGAAGCAAGAACAACTATTCTAACCATCAAAAGCAACCTAATTTACCAAAGAAAGATTTAACCTACACAACAGAAATTATCCTATGAATGCAAGCAAAAACATATAAATATACAAAGGAAGTGTTGGGAAAATTGTGTTGGGCCCTAACCGAAGAGCTTCAGCCCTCTAGAAAAAATCAGTGTTGGTTCAAAACTGGATTCATCTTCATTGATCAAAAAATAGTTGTTACATCACAAAATTGTCTTCAAAAAGAGCTCAAAAATGAGCTGAGTATAGGGTTGCACAAAAGTGTGAAAATAGACTATCAAATGGCTAACCTACTGAGGCTTGAAGCCTTCTTATTTATACAAGTGAGGACTCCCAACAGTCCTCCTAAACTTAAGGAACTCGGCTGCCTAAAACTGGAGATAACAACAACCCTACTTGACTTGCTCTACTGCCCCTTGGAATCATCAATGTGGTGGCCTTTGTACTCTAAGTTGCTAATGGAGAACTCAATGAAGGGGTCATTAATGAAGGATACACCCCTCCTATAAGTCCTCAGCCCTGTTTCCTCGAATTTGTCTACCATTCTGCTCATAAACGTCTGGTCCTTGTCCAAACATTGTCCAAAAATCTGCAATAAACACTCATTAGACTATGTGGCAAAGTGACTATCCCCATTCACACAATTGACATAAATATATTAAAAAAAATGCACAAAACTATTGAGAATGGTGGATTACATGAAAATATTAGGCAGAATGAGCCCATATAGTTACCCATTTCTAGGGCTCATCACTACTCATGATGATCGACAACATATTCGACATCAAGCCCCTCTCTACCTCCTCATCGATGATAATCTTTATCGTCATGGTTTCGACACTATCCTTCATCAATGTGTCACCCATGTTGAAGCTATGTAAGTGCTCAAATCCTGGTGGTGCTTGTGGTGTTCATCTCTCCGAAATGGTCACTGCCCAGAAAAATAATGCGCACAGGGTCATTTTTGGCCTTCTCTCTTTAGCGATTATATTTAGGCAGTCAAACATTGTCCCAATTTCTAGTTATTCACCGTGAGCTCCACCTACTCCTCTCCATCTCATCATTGCATCCAATCCTTTCTATAAATGGGTTATTCACTTTATGGAGTGTCTAACCCCATCTGCTAATAACCATAAGTATATTATCGTGGTCACTGACTATTTTACCAAATGGGTTAAAGCCATGCCAATGTTCAATAACATCGTGGCTACTACAGTCCTCTTCTTCTTTAACCATGTTATCGCTTGATTTGGAGTTCTGAAACAATTGGTCTCAGACCATAGCTGAAACTTTGAGAGTGGTTTTACCAAAGGTGTCGTGGCCGAAGTGAACCAGTGTGGGGTAGGATATGGTGCCTTGCTTATTTTGTTTGTGTTTGGATATTCACTTATATAATGTAATCATTGGAATATACTTGATGAAAGAAATAATGAATACAGAGGTTGCGGTCAATAGGGTATGGATCATCAAGACACCGAACCATCCAATGTAAAGACGATTTTCAGTGCTAGTGATCTAGTCGCAGAAGCAACTCCATAAATTTGCGCTTTTGCGTCTTTTCTATAAATTGCGTCATGGTCAGAACTTCATTTATAAAATCATCAGAAGCTGGAAAGAAGAAACGGCGCAGCGGCAAGTAAACGACCGAACGTGTTGCAACCTAGGGATCACCGGCCTGCTCTTTCGCTCTATAGGGATCGGGCGAGGAAGTGGGGATAGCACAATTTGGGAGGGAGGAGGGTTTGGTAAATGGAAAAGTTGAAGTTTTCAACAAGATCTTTAAGAATATGCTTCAGTGAACATTGAATAAAAATAAGACCAACAAGAATTTAATTCTCTTCCCTGCTTTGTGCGCATATATAACTTTTTTCAAGACCGCCACTGGGTTCACTCATTTCCACCTTGTGTTTGGATAGGAGGAAATCTTACCAATTGAGTGTGAGATCCCTTCCCTTCACCTTGTCGTCAAACTCGTCCTTGACACCCAACCTTTAGAATGATGAATTATCATGCTTAAGCACACCAATGAATACCAATGTGTTGCATTGCAAACCATTAAAGCGGCAAAAAGCGCACCAAAGCTCAATATGAACGAAAAGTACACCCTCTTACCTTCCATAAAGGCGACCTTGTTCTTGTTTATGAACAAGCTCATGATGTCTTAGGGCATGGTAAGTTTTAACCATTATGGCTAGGACCTTACATAATCCATAAGTGTTTTGGAAAAGGCGCATACCTTTTAGAGGGTACATAAGGAGAAATCCTTCCCAATCCTCGAAATGCACTCTACCTCAAGAAATTTTACCCATATCATTTCCCATTGAAATGTGTGTATCTCTTTCTTTCTTCCTGCATTTAGGTAGTTTTCATACCCTACCATCTTACACATTGTCTTCTTGCATCTTTCATATGGATCCATCATCCACATCTTATATCGGTTATGCCAATGGTGCGAGTCGCTTCACCAAGAATCTAGCCTCAACATCTTGGGCCATTTTCACCCCCTTGCATTCGTCAGTCCACTCCAACGAAATTTGGATTGGATCTACCACCGATAACCAAGTTGAATATGATGTTATGATAGGTTTCTTAGCCGATGCCCTTGATCGCCGCATCCTTCACCTTCATGTTTGTCTTGACTCCTTACTACTTTTCATGCAATTGAACAACATTTATCATGTGCATAATCCTGTCCTATTTAGAAAATATCTACGAGTTAAGCCTTTGGCACATGAATTTAAATCCAATTCATTCAATCATGTTCCTAGTGCCCAGAATCACTATGTAGATACCATTGAAAATAAAATTCTAAACTGGCATTTATCACATGTAAGAAGACATCCATAAACAAATGGTGAACCACAATCGTCAAAAAAATATGCATAACCATAAATATGTATCAAAATAAACTATTTTGAGTCCACTACTCTAAATACATCCAACACGCTCATTCACATGTTATCATAAAACAAAAATTGGGACCCACATGTCCCTATTCCTAATCACTATCATCTGGAGACTCCCAATCCAATGACTCCATCCCACCAGCCCGTAGATCTCGCATTGCCTAACTAGCCATAGCAATGCATTGCATGATTTCTCACCACTCTGGTTGAACACCTATACACTGATCTGTATATTGATCCTCTATCTCATGCCACCTATGCTCTTTCACCCTGATCAATATCACGTCCAATATACATCGGAGATCATTCAGTAGATCATCACTCCCTAATCTCTATTGTGATGTGGCACCACCTTGATCTATAGCCTCGGGTGTTGCGGCTCATTCCGTGTATCCTGTCGGCCTCACCAATGATATATCTTCATACCAAAAAGTTTACAAATTAGTAACATATACACACATTTTTTGGACTATAAGTGCAACAAATATATAGCGACTTGCACTTACCATATGGACCCCATGCTCATCCTAGCGAAAGTGGTAAGTCAAGATCCCCTTGATAGCTCATGCAAGTATATGGATAGTCATTTATGTACAATGGCATCTAGTCCCAATGAGCAAAAAAATTAGGACAAAACACTCATCTGACTGCCCCTCCTCCACCTCGTCTCAATCGCTGCCCCCAGCGACACATCCTGGGCTCCTGTGGGCCCCTATCATGGATTTGTGCATGACATCAAATAGTGGGGATCTTCTAAAAGAAGAGTGAACATAAAATTGTCCCAAATGAATAGTTATCATTGGTCCTCCATTTGCATAGTGTCAATTTCCATTTCAATGATGATAACATCATATGGGCCCACCCATAGTGGTTCCCTTCCAACACACTCTCCATCAGCACCATCTGCCCTCCAGTGTTATGGTGGAAGGCATGACTACCCAAGATTTGTAACATTGTTGTGGTTGTAGCTCGTGTCTCAAGCCTCTCTATGTCACTAATATATATGGTATTTTCCTTTGCATGACTCCCTGGTACACAGTGGCAATCAACAAACTCATATATATGTCTCCCATGAGGCAACACTAGATGTATCTCCCCTACCACCCCCAAGGGGGGAAATCCTATCATAAAATATATGTCTTGGATTGTGATCTCGATCATGTGCCCCTGTACTACAAAGAACTCCTGATATGGGTCCTAGTAACTCACTATCCTTGATAGCAAGGGCTTACGAACCCTCATCATAGGGTTCTCTAAGAACTTCAGGATGCCATATTGTGCCAACACCCCTCTCACTTCTTGATTTCCCTGAATCTCAGCATGGAGGGACTCCAAATCTCATTCTCGCCATGACACCTTCAACTCTTCCGTACCTGCCAAATACTATTATGTTTTTTCAGTCCAAAGTCAAAGGCATGCATGTCTAGTATTTAGCTTCATCTCACAATGGACCACCAGTCATGCCCATCCTCTCAGGCTAGAACACAGTTTTTTTCTCTCAAAACTGCATTGGACACACTTGTGGACCTGTTTTCTATGATCCATAGCATATAAAAGGCCCCCAAAATTGTGTTGCGACCATGAGGATGAGCAGGGGTCCCCCAAAGTGAATTGAAGCCTAATCTAAAAGTCTAATCCACCAAAAATGATGAGTAAGGTTAGGCCACTTACCTCCAACTTGCAGATCCTAATTCTGACGGTTGGTTTTTCCACTACAATCTCCACAAGATTTAGGGCCTTTTCCTCCTCTCCAAATTATCCATAGCTCACTATGAAAATGAATTGGATTTGGGGGCAAAAAGCCCTTTTATAGGAAAAACCCTAGTTTTTTCGTCACCCATTGCGACCAAACTGTAGCTATGATTAAAGAATCGTCAGCACCATTGGAAATCTCTCACCGAGTTATATAATGGGTCTATCTTTGTTCTTGTTCATTTGACACTTCACTGAGAAGCCATTTTTTCCATGAGGTCTCACTTTGTTGCTTATTAAAATCGAATTTCTTCATTTGAGCCACCCATACTCTGGTACCATTTAACCATTGCACTAGTTGACTCACGTGTCAATTTTGATCATGAGTAATCATCATTTACTCAAGTTTTTATGGTCCCCTTCAGGCCTCCCCCACGTGGTAGCATCATCAAGTCACCCTTGTTCAGAGCATCTGCGATGAGTCACCTTTGTATCTATGGAGCAGGGAAAATTTTAAGGATGGAAAATTATCTTGAAGTTTAAAATAATTGGTGAATATCACTAGCCTCTAATATGCAAACTATAAAATTTTTATTGATGTATTTGTAAAATTATTCAAATTTATAATGATTTTATATATACTCTCTATATAATGTGGGTGATTTTTAACGTAAAATAATTTTATATTGTAAAAATTAGGTGAATCATTTTTATAAAAAATGGAAATTAGCGAATTTTTTTTTTTTTTTTAATCATGCAAAATTAGCCCAACTGAAAATATTAACCCCTAAAATTTTCCAACCTATGGAGTTTGTTCCAAGTCCCTTTGAGTCCAGTTACAATGTTCCATGCATAATTGTTTCACATTCATCTCATTATATTCATATTTTTCCTCCAGCTCTATTGCTTCGTCTTTGTCGAACCCTCGTTTGAGTCATTGACCATCCCCTTTAGAGTTGATTCAATTGATGTCAGGTTAACCATACTTACTTGCTCTGAAAAGGGAAGTCGTCAGTCAACCACCCATCTTGTTTACTTCCATCATCATACTGGGTGTCAGTCCATCAGTCACTCTACTATGAGTCCTTGTGCCTTTGTTAAGGATTCCTCATTGCCTTAAATCTGGTGAGCCCTCTTCTATCAACCTCAACACATTTATTCCAGAAGAGTGGTATAGGGGCAGTGTACCTTTTTTCCAGCTTCCATCTTTGTTCGACGCGTTGGATCAAGCAAAGGGAATCATCATTTCCCTTTGACTTGGTTGTTTCTCATGTGCTCAACACCATCTCCTTATCACACGATTGAGATGTGTACGCTTGATGGTTTGGTGCTCCAATCGATTGTCCTAGTGATACCGGGTGTGTGTGAGATGTTCCATATGTCATGAGGGTGTGGCCCTTCAAGTAGCCCCCCACATGCTTGGATGACCACAGATTTTGATCTACAATTTCGCAAATGTGATGGGTTTGGTTTCCACCACTTGCAATGCCCACAACATGTATGTCTCCTTCAAATGATCCATTCTGATCTTCAGATCCCTTTCCTATTTAGCGGGGCTTCTTTGGTTGCAATCCCCCCTCACCATGGAGGGGGGTTGCAGACCCTTTTATAGATCTCCTTCACTAGGTGTTTTTAATAAAGAATTTATTCAATTAAAGTCTTTTTATTTGGGTTATTTCATTGGATATCTTTATTGTATTTTTTTATTTTAGATCATATATATGTTTTGTCACAAGTTTTTCACTTTTTATTGCAGATCTCAATCATAAGGAGCCATCAAATTGTTGTTAGGGTCACTTGTCACCTAGTGACTTAATTGAAGTGTTTTTGGTACAGCTTCCAAGAATTTTCACACCAACACCAATGCACAAAAAACTCTAGTCAAAACACTCGCCCAACCCCTCCTCCTCCTCCTCCTAGTAAAAACTACCCCTAGCACCACATCCTAGTCTCCTGTGGGCCCCCTTCATGGATATGAATATGAGGCCAGAGCATAGGAATCTTCTTAAAGAAGAACACAAATAACATAGTACCATAAGCATAGTTCCCAATTATCGCCCTATAGCAAGAAGTTGGTGCTTTAGTGTCTTCAATAACATCTAGGCCCACCCACACTAGGTCCCTAAAATAACACTCTCCATTAGTACCATCTTCCCTCCATATATCTTTACAAGATCATGGATACCCAAAATGTGAATCATTGTCATTGAAATAGATTGTGTATCTAGCCTCCCTATGTCTTTCACTTGGATGGTTGAGTCCCTCACTCAAGAACCAAGAAAAATATGTCTATCAATAAAATTTCCCACCCGCCTCCAACAATATAACATTGGTTGCACATCTCCAACCATCCCCATGGGTGGAAACGTTGTCCAAAAGTATACTTCCTAGATCTTAATAGGGATTTGGAAGTCCTAGATCATGAATGCATTTATATTTAGATCCCAATAACTCATGATCCCCCTCAATAGTTTCTCCCTATCCTTCATTAGTGTGTTCTCAAAGAACTTGAGTAACCCATACTAGGAGGGAGTACCCCTCATTGAGTCCAGAGTTCCTCAAACTCTAATTATTTCCATAACACATTGAACTATGTCATGCCTACATAAAACCATCATTTTTTCAGTAAAAAATACATATACTAAACCATCATAATATCATCTAATCATGGTCCATCCTTAGTGCCACGCTTGACTCAACCCTTGTACTCCATGTCCTAGGTCAGCAATGCAGTATTCCCCTTGAAAATCACATTAACCAACTCACCACAGGCTCCCATAAGTGTGGTCCCATCACAATAAATGCCCTAAAAAGTGTATTGGCCCTTAAAAATTGAGTATGGGATCAAAAGGACCAAAAAATACCTAATCTAAAAGAACACTCCACAAAAATTGACAAGTAGGCTAAGGAGACCTACTAGAAAGCTATAGATCCAAATTCGACTAGTCAGTTTGTTTATAATGAATTCACAAATATTTAGGGCCTCCTCCTCTCACCAATATCTCCACAAGCCATTGCACAAATGACTTGGAATTGGAGGGGAAAGTTTGTTTAATGGAATATTCCACAATTTTTTACTTTTTCATTACAAAATCATCATTTTGTTTGACGAACTAACGAAACTATTAGAAACATATTTTCAAGCCCTAAAATGGGATTTCCTTTTTTCCCAATTTGATACTTCCTTAGGAAGCCATTTTTTCCATAAGATGTTAGTTATTCTTCTTTTCAAATTTAATTTCTTCATAACTGTCATTTTTACTCTGACATGACTTTGTCTTTGTACCTATTGACTCATGTGTGGAATTTCATTATGAGTAAACATTTACTCATGTTTATGGGGTCTCCTTTGGACCCATCCCCTATGGCATTTCTCATATAAGAAAAATCACTTTGTTCATTTCATTTGCCTACCATTCAACATATATCAAATAGGGACCCCTACACATTGATGTATGGGTTATCACATCCATCTCTTGCATCTACCATCTATATAATTAATTGTTCAAGCATTCCCCACATGGGCACTCCAACACCATTACCCTTTCTTCATTTTGATGCCCTATCATTTATTCCCCTTTAGATTGGGATTCTATTTTGTCTTCATGCCAAAGCCAACACCACTTTCATTTATCATTTTAGTGATGACAACTCATTTCCCAAGACACCCCCCCCCCCCCCCCCCCCAATTATTACCTCTTGGGTTAATGCAAGAAGGCCTTGCACTACTTGTACTTGGTTCGATTAATGGAAGCATATTTAATTCACAGTTGCTCAAAGAATCAAAGCTCACTCACCATTATGTCCCATGGAATCTATTTAGAACCACATTAAGTCATGTTACAGTACGCTAACCCCTTCATGTGTTGTACCTATCCTATATCACTGAGATTTGACTTGAATATGTCCCATCAGTTTACTGATATGTCTTTGAAAATACCTATCTAAGTAGTTGTGGAATGTATTTAGTCACTTCTAGGTAAACCTTGCATGTTGTGTTTTGGAAAGGGAAGCTTAAATTCCACCCATTAGACCACTCTTTCCCCACATCATTGTTAATCATACTATATAGCTCATGCCTTTGTTGATGACTCCTCATTACCTCAACTTTGGAAAGCCTCCTTCTATTGACTTCAACACATGTTTTCTAGGGGAGTGGCATAGAGGACAATGTATCTTGGATCCCTTTTCCTCATTAGTGGGTGCTTTAGATCAAGTATAGGGAGACCTGAATTCCCTTTGACTTGGTTGTTTCTCGCATTCTTGACTTCAACTCATTATGACATAATCAACAATCATACACTTGATGGTTTGGTGTTTCAATAGAATTTACGTTCATTATTTGGGCATGTGTCAAATGTTCCCAAACATTAGGAGGGATTTCCCTTCAGGAGTCCCCCACATCCCTGACCTTAAGTAACTCATGATCTAGCCTTAAATAAAATTTAATAGATTTTACTAGCTTGATTTATGTCATTATCATAGCTGACTACATGATCCCCCCTTCAGTTGGCTTATTTAGATCTTAAGAGCCCCTTTCTATTCAGTAGGGCTTGATATCACCCCCCTCCCATCAACATGGGGGAATTTAGTCCTATGTTCCTAGGTCCAAAACAATTATTCCATAAGTCCTAGCCCTTTTATTTGAGGCACATGTATATGGTACTATGTATTGCATTGTATCACTTTTTATCCCATTGATGTATTGTTTATTATTCTGATTAGACCAACTTTGTTGGGCACATTATTATTCTTTTTACTTAGTTGTCTCAGTAGGAATGGGAATGCCTCCCCCACCTCAATAAGATAATGCACACCCACTTGGATACTCTTGTTTAATGAGCAATAATCACCTCCTTCTCCTGTGGTTCAAATCCTTGTAGCAATGACTCTCCCTCTCTCTCTCTCCATGGCCACCTCCTATGTCTAGTGAAATAAAACTACAATGTATTCCAATCATGTAATGTGCTCCTAACACTCATACATTGGGGGTAGTTTGTTATCACACAAAAAGTGATCACCTAGCCAAAATCATTAGGTGGATCAAAAATGGCATTTTTTTTTTGGTTTTACACATTAAACCCCACTTTCACCTAAGGAAGTAGCCTAAGGAACCACTTTTTCTAATTTATTTCTGTCAATTAATCCACTTACATGAAAATTACCACAAAATTCATTAACTTTATATTATTCACTTAACTTTACCCATTTAGGTGAGAATAGTTTAATATATTTTCATTCACATTTTTCGTTTCCATAGGAATAATTCAATAAATCATTCATTAATTGATTATTCCATAATCTTTTCAACATTCTCATAAAAGTAATTTAATTTTATCAATTGATGCGCATAGCCACTAGCACAGACTTGCAGATGAATGCAAACACTATGAACCATTATATTACTAGTCTAGATGCACTCAAGACCATGATGCACATGTTATCTGACAAGTTGGACATAGGTGCCAAATCAATGTACCCGAATGCAATGGAGGAAAGACTTATGTTTCATAAGGATTTCACCACAAAGTACACAAACACCATAACAGACTACCAAGCTTGGCATCAATTTGCCACTGTCGATAATTGAGAGGATGTTGAGAGTTAGTATTCCCATAACTGTCCGAGTCTTAGTGATGTCTTGCATGGCTTACTCAAGCCCATTTTTGTCTCACATGGGTACATGTGGAGATTTTATGGTAAGCATGTTGTAAAGTGAAAGACCAAGTGTTAATAGTAGAATGTAATAGTCATGTGTAAGTTGAAGAGTCATGAGGGTAGTCGAAGGGTCACAAAGGGGAATGTCAAGGGTCACCCCACCCTTTTCTATTTATATAACCTCATAACTCATTGTAAAGGCTTTTGGCATCCAAGCTTCCTATAGGGATAAATTAGAGAAAGCTTGGAGTGTATTTTAATGAGTCTTGGCTTCTCCACAGTGCAGAGCTACTACATCTCTTTGGAGGAGCAGGCGTTAGTGATTGTAATGTTATGCTATCAAAGCTAGTGGTTGTCATGGTTGTATGTATGATTGGATCTTTCACTCTTTTAATATAACAGAGTTAGCATGTTTCATGCATATTTTGTTATTGTAGTTAGGCTATGCTAGTTACTCTAATGATGTATGTAGTTATAATTTACACATGTACGTATGGACTATTCCATATGTGTTTGTATGAATCTTATCGAAGTGTGCTATTGGTATAATCCATCACTTTGGATTGTCAATTATCCTTCTTTTCATCTCATGATGTCTTTCAACTCGTGTGTTCCCTTTCAAGTTGCATTCTATCATAGGCTTCTAAGGGGCACACTCTTCTCCCCTTCTGTGTGTTAGAGCCTTTCATGCACCTTTCTTGACTTGCTGCAAGGTCACACCCTTTCTTCCAACAAGGACATCTTACTTACCTCTACACACAAGCGCAGTTAAGGCAATACCGTACTACCCACTGTTGGGACTCCTACTCCAAATGGATTGAGGTCTATTTGGTATTTCTTACTGGGGAGATCCCTTGACATGTTGGCGGGTCTATCGCCATCAACATTTCTGGCACTAAAAGGAGGGCTAGATGAAAAGTTGAGTCCTCACATCCTGTTTTGAATATTTTCACATCTATCATGGATATTGTTATAGTTAACCCTTTGTGATGTTTATCCAACGCACATTCCTTTAAAGTCATGAATGAGTTCTTTGATCATTTTTCTGAACTCATGTATGATGTTGAAGGCAAAGTGGCTCAGCCTAAGCACTTACATGAATTCCTTGCATTCTTGGGGAATGAGGAAGATTTTGATGGCATAGAGGTTAGCATGTTGCTTGCATACACACTTCGCAAATCCCCAGAACTATGGTGGCGCAACCTGCCTACCAATTGCATGCACTCATTTAATAAGTTCAATGATCTAATCGATTTTTTTTTCCATAATTTTGATCCTGAAGCTCTTGACAAAAAAATGTTAAAACAGTGAAGGCCCCGCATGAATTTCCTATGGATTTTCGGAAGCACTTTTGTTTACTCATGTTTGAAACTCTGAAAAGTAAGATTAAATTCTAATATCTTATGGACAAATTTGAATATTGTTGTCACAAATCAATCTATCCCAAGGTGAAGGAAAAGTTCAAACCCTTCTAAACATACTTTGGTGATGGAGCTGTGCAATCACAAGCGAGCACAGTCGCTGTCATAAGTGACTTTCCGTCTTCCCCTCATCAAATAGCTCCACCCTCACAGAGTGATGTGGAATAACATGCACACACATTTATTCAAATAGTACATACTTCCACCATCACTACTCTAAATTTTTGTGCATATTTGGTTGGGAAGCCCATGGGTTGTCATATGCACTTGTTACCACAACCTCTGTCTCTATGTTCTTCTGATCCTCTGAATTGCAATGTCTTATGTTCTTCCGCTCCAAACTCTACACTTGTTGTGAACGAGGATCAAGCCATCGATGGAGTTGATGTTCCACAACCAACCTATGTTGTCATTTATGATGAGTATGACTAGGAATCTAAACATCAACCCATAGTGAAGGATGACCTCCTTCTATTCATGCCTCCTATTCTTTTTCATGACATCTTGTAGAAATTTTGAATAATAAACACATATTCAATGGAGATTATCCTGATCATGTACTATTGCAGAATACATACACAATACATAAGCTCCTCTACGTTGATCATCAATATAGCAGCATCAATAATAATAAAACATCAAGAGCATGCACACATTAGCACAGTATGTAACCTGGGGAAAGATTACAGCTAAAAACCCCACACTATCTATATATTAATGATTTAGAACATGTAACATTACAATAGTCAATACCTCTCACAAGTATCCAGCACTATCTCCTCCTGTTACACACAATATAGCTCAGATCTGATCTCCAAATCTATTCCATTGCTTGCCTACCTCCACTGCTCAATACCTGCACGAGAATGGATGAGAATGGTTGAACCAAACTCGTATTTACCTCAAAAGAATCACTCACACTAGGAATCACGTGAGCAGAGGCTATAATCACTTGGTATTGTCCAATTCTCATGGGCATAACTCAATCTCATTAATTGTGCAAATCCTCATGCACAACTATAGTCACAACTGATAGTAATCTGATACTCTAACACTTGTCCCTGTTGAACTGAACATGCACTGACATGCAACTGAGTTAAATGATGTATTCTTTTGTTGTATTATGAGTTAATAATTAGTTTAAAAACTCATCATTAGTCTATTTGCAGTTAGACTAATTACAACTAGTTTAACCAAGTCAAACTGAACACAACTCCATCAACTCCACAATCAACTCCACCAAACTCAACTGATTGAGTTCTAACTGAAGTCATGCATGCAACAAATCAACTGACCCACAAAGAAAGCGTATTTCCTTCTGAAAGTTGCATGTGCCACATCTGTAGCTCAAACTAAAGTGATCCAAGAGAATAAGATAAAGTTTATAGTCTAAATATTATTATAAGACAATAATATTTGACTTTTCTATTTTTGACAGCCAGTCTAAAAATAGACTTTGATCACTCCTGCTATGATCACTCCTACTGTGATCATCCCTGCTGTGATTCAAAAATAGAACTTGCACCATAATTTTCCTGCGGGCCCACTTAGTGAAGGCAACTCTTTTCACTAAGCTCCATCATCTTGTTGCAATCTCAACAAATTTCCTTTTGTTTATGCTTGCTGAAAGATCAATGATTGTAGTATCTCTGAAATCAATTTGTATTTCCTCTTTCCATACATACTTTGGCTTGATTGATTATTTTTTCTTAAATGATTTCTTTATCATTATCATTTAATTGCCAAAGGTAGATTATAGTTGATTAATCTTTGTTCAAAAGAAATTGTCGTAAAAGTCTTCATTTCTTTCGAAAAGGAACTGCCATAAAGTCTTTGTTCTTGCAAAAAGATTGATTGATTGTATGTGCATTAGTTTCCTTTTGTTCATCTTAACGTTAAGGAAATTGAAAAGAAAAACTTGCATCGTTCATATTATAGTTTGTGAATGCTTGATAGGAATAGGTAGGGAAATTGCATTAGGTGTGCTCTTTTCTCTCTGTCAAAGATTTGATTGCTCTATCCCTACTAGCTAAGGTTTTCATTGTTTCATTTTAGGAATTGCAAACATACATCACGTGGTGAACCTTGAAAGGAAAATTCTAAAGAAGATCAGCTTAAAATTTATCTGAATTTACCTAATGGAGCATTGTCACTTAACGAAAAACATTTAGAGGTCTAGGATAGAGACGTGTTTCGGTGTCGTGAAACATAGCAGTTGTCGCTAACTTGTCTAAAATACATCCCGAGTGTGATACCTCATTCCACGTACGTGAGTATATAGTAGCTCGTCCATGTAGCTTCAGGTATATAGGGCGGTGTTACAGTACGTAAAGTATATGGGAATGCTCTCATTGTGCGATATTGCATTAGACAGCGCTAATATGGATTGGGCCTCCACATACTTTCGGGTATATATGGGAGGACAAGACTATGTTTATATCCATTCTTAGGTAGTCGAGTTGGCTGCCTTGTACACTATGATACACCGAACACAACATTCGGGTAGATTGCCTGCCCGTACTTCTCATTTCATTGGGAGGTATTCTGTAGTTCACAGTTGCTTGGTAAACCTTTTGCCTAGATTATCCCTCTTTTGTTTTGTTATGTTACTTTGAATAAAATAAATTCAGTTGACCACGAATAACATCCTCCACACTCGCTCCTTAGTTGATCTTAGGTTGAGACATATGGTGACAAATCCAGAGTCCATCGATCAAGGAATTCATTTTGATGGGAATCCTAGTCCTTTTCCTCCTTTTGGAAATATTGGTGCTCCTTATATGGCTACATTGTCCCTTTTGGGACTTACCATTTGCTTGCTAGTATGGATTTTTTCAACCTCCTTGGTTCAAAACGTCGTGATTTCTCTGCAGTCGAGTACACCTCCAACTGGACAAAATCAACCTCCAGTTGATCCTAAAGTTAACCCTTTTCCTTCTTCCTCAGTTGTTTCTTCCTCCCCTTGTTCCTCTTCGCATGGTGAAAGTATTGGTACTAGTAACCAGGTGGCTAAGAAGAAGAAGAAAGGGATGAAGAAAAAGAAGAAGAAGAAGAAGAAGAAGCCAATTCAGCAGGGGGGGAACCAAGCAATCATTGCTTCGAATGCAACCTCTGATGAGAAACCATCCCATAAGCCTCACAAAGTTCGATATCCATGCAAACTTTGTACGGGAGACCATCCTCTTCGAAATTGTCTTGGTATTCCTCAAATCTTAGAAGAATGCTCTTCTCGTTCACATCATCCTGTGTCATCAACTTCTGGAGACCAAATTGGTGACACACAATCAACTAGTGGTAGTAAAGTTCATGGAAAGAAAGGTAAAGTTATGTTTCCCTGTAGGTTATGTGAAGGGAATCACCCCATTCACCTTTGTCCCTATCTGGATGAAGCCAAAAAATGTGTTGGATAACTGTCCTGCTTCTTCATAGTGACTTCCATCTGGTTACAGGCGACTCTCCCTTAATCCTTCACTAGTTGATGAATTGACTGACCCAAATAAACCGTTAGTCAAACCCACTATCTTTGAATGTGAATCCCATGAGTCTATACTCGACCAATCACAGGTCGAGGAAACAGTTGACCCGATGTCACTTTCAGTTAATTGTACCTTTCCCATAGAGAGTGAGTATGATTCCACTCAGGTTCTTTTCGTTTCTTCAGATTCTAGTGAGCATGGAGGCAATCCTCCTGTTCCATCAAAACAGGAGGAAAATCCTCCCATTCTCGTAACCCAAGGGGTAATTATCCCGTTCTTATGGTACCCCCTCCAAGTAGTCTTGTCACTTCCTTTGACTGGAATCAACTATCAGGATGTCGTCTTCCTTCTTATGTTCCTTTCCAAATCATAGTACAATTTTGTAATATGATTGTACCTGGCACTATTATAGATGAAGTCAAATCTGTGAGTATCCTTTCCTCCATGGATTGGCAAGCGCTCGGTTTGCCGCCACTTGTGCCTGTTACCCAGAATCTGTTGGCTTTTAACAGAGGAACCAGTCAACCATTAGGGATCCTTCCTCAGTTGCCTATTACTTTGGGAGGAAAAATTGTTTATCTAAATGTGATGTTAGTCCTAGGCCATTTAGATTACAATTTACTTCTTGGGCGCGACTATGTTTATGGCATGGGAAATATTGTTTCAACACTCTTTCGAGTGATGTGTTTCTTGAATGAAAGCAAAATTGTCACTGTTGACCAGCTTTCATTTCTCGGTCCAAATATGGATTCCATTCAATCATCTTCCCTAAATGGTCCTTTTGTACCAATGGTATCTTCCTCGCCACAGGTTAATTATGTGGCAACCCATTCCATGACTACATCAACAGACAATCAATTTCGTGATGTTGTACATGACGTGTTGGGTGCATTGGAACCAGATCTCTCTAATGGATTCCTTGCTACATATCCCTTCCAGAGCATTGATCTCCCATTTGATGAGAACCTCTTGGAAGTCATGACCTCTTATGGGTCATGATCAAGGTCCATGAGGATAATTCCTTGTCTTGTGTCAACCTCGTTAAAAAATGAAACAAGGAATACGAGGATAGTTCGTTGTCTTATGTCAACCTCATTAAAAAATGAAACAAGGAACATGAGGATAGTTCCTTGTCTTGTGTCAACCTCATTAAAAAATGAAACAAGGAATATGAGGATAGTTCTTGATATTGTGTCAACTTCGTTAAAAAATGAAGCAAGGAATATGAGGATGGTTCTTTGTCTTGTGTCAACCTCGTTAAAAAATGAAACAGGGAATATGAGGATAGTTCCTTATCTTGTGTCAACCTCATTAAAAAATGAAACAAGGAATATGAGGATAGTTCTTTTATTATGTCAACCTCATTAAAAAATGAAACAAGGAATATGAGGATAGTTCTTTTATTATGTCAACCTCATTAAAAAATGAAACAGGTCCCATGAGCATAGTTCCTTGTCTTGTGTCAAGCTCGCTAAAAAATGAAACAAGGAATCTGAGCAGAGTTCCTTGTCTTGTGTCAAGCTCATTAAAAAAATGAAACAAGGAATTTGATCAGAGTTCCTTGTCTTGTGTCAAGCTCATTAAAAAAGGAAACAAGGTCCCCTAGATCAAAGTTCCAATTCGAGTCTTTGATTAGGTCTCGTAAAATCCCAGTCGAGTCTTTCACTTCATATCATAAATGAACCTTCATTCCATCCACCTGATAGCCACGAGTAGTCTACTTAGGTGAATGCAATGAAGTTTGGGGGGCATGCACCTAGCCTTGAGTCATCATGTTGGGGGCATGTAAACCAATCTCAAACATATTTTTTTCATGGTTCAAGCTTGTGTAAAAATGAAATTGAATCCAAGCATATTTTTTTCGTTTCAAGCTTGTGTAAACATGAAACTGAATCCAAGCATAGTTCCCTATGGTTCAAGCTTGTGTAAAAATGAACCCATATCCATTTTAACCCTCATGATTTCCATTGTATCAGCCTTTTCCATCAAATGAGCCTTGGTTTTTCTCATTCCATCGTCACTATCTTCTTGGCTGATCATACGCTTTCACTTGGTTGTTTTACCATTTTTTAGGAACAGTTGCAATGAGTGGTCTTATTATCCATCCTCTTCACATAAATCAACAGGTTTTGAGAAGTTCCAACATCACCGGAACCAGTTGCTATCCTAGACACCACTCATTCCTCAAAGTGGAGTTCTCTTTAAGCTCTTTTTAGACTCTTGAAATATGAAAATATTGTCGAGCATTTGTCCTTTTCAGCTCGTTAACAGATTGGAAATGACATCTACTCAGTATAAGTTTAACCCTTTTACGGACTGAGATAGATTACTTAAGAAAAAGGAATATGTTGATCGAACATGGTCAATAGGTTATCTCTTGTATTGTTTACGCTTTTTCAGGCTTGAGAGACAAATCTACGAAAAATAACTTGTGGAGTTTTCTTTTCGTCCCTTTTCAAACTCTCTAAACATGAAAAGGACCAATTTATCTTTGTCGTTAAACTTGTTAAAACATAAATAGTGACAAACTTGTCAATCATGACAAGACCGAGTTTCACCTTCGATAGGCTCATTAAAACATCACATAGCGATGGATTCCTGAAGGGTGGAATTATACAAAAAACATTATTATCCTCCTCAAGCTTGATAAAAATAAAGAGGTACTAGTCAGCAATGACTGGGGAAAATGGATTCGAAAAGGGGTAAACCGCTTTTAGTAACAGGTCGCTCTTGAACGTGGCACTTTCACTTCATCACCATGACTATTTGGGTTGGGTTATCAGCTTGATGGTTATCATACCATTGGTCTATCATACCATCCATCACTTTGTTTTGGTTCAATGCTACCAATTCATTTCAGTGTCGCCGACATGTTCAAGAGAAGTCGTTCAGTTAAAATTCATCCTTTGCAATACCATAAACCTTCATTTTCATGACTGCCATTCCTAAATCTTGTGTCGTTAGTTAAATTTTGTCTCCAAGATCATTACACTCGTTTCATGTCGTTGATGTGGGATAAATCAAGGCCCTCCTGCGATGAGTCACTTCTTGTCGACATCAACACATTATCCAAGAAGTTGACTTAGACACACACTTCCAGTACCTTGAGGCTTGCATACATCAATGGAAAGTTTCTTGCTTCCGGCGATAGGTTTACATCACTGGCCTTCGACCAAAAGACTTTGTATGGTGTTCGACATCAAAACATCTATTCACACCATGCAGAATGTACTGCAATACCTTGAGGATCATTATCATTATTGGTGATTTCTCTCACGTTTGTTAACGACTTACATCATTGGCTGGAAATCAGACGGTGCCTTCCCATGTTTTACTTCAAATCACATATTCACATGGTTAGACTCGTACTTGAGTGAACGATTAAGTGAGATAGGAGATCCCGAATCTAGTTTCATCCATCCAAGCTATGATTTCAGGAAATGTACCAAATCATCCGTACAATGGCTTACATTGATGGTCATTCCGATCATGGGTCTATATCTGTAGATGATTGTCTATGTACTTGTCATGAAATTTTATATTCTCAACATGGGTATGCCTTCCCTCAGCAATTCATGAGAAAAAATAAAAATAGCATGATCGATTCAGATCACCAACCACTTCGGGACCTCCTCATCACAAGTAAACCTTTTGAATGCCTCCTTCCCAGACAGTTTCATGGCCTAAAGACATCCTGAAATGTGCTCTAGAGGGACCAACATAGGTAGGTCCACTCAAGGGCATGCTGCAGAGCAGTTAAGTCCATGCCAGGGTGCTCTGCAGAGCACTTAGGCCCTCTTTGACCTGTGTTGGGCGAGTTTGAGCAAAATTCACATAGGGTTTTGGGAATATTCTTATCTTTTGGATCCTTCCAGAAGATTCCCACACTTATCATCTCCTATGAGCTCAAAAATGGATGAGTAATGAGTTAAGATACTTCCTATCCTCTCATCTCTTCCTCCATGGAACTAATTCTAAGTATGGAAGGCCATTCAATACCCTCATTGATGACAAAACCTCCTCCATCTTCCTATAAATTGACCGCTCATCTAAGTGATTAGGGGCTGGACTTTGATGAATTGTAAGGAGATAATGTTAGTTTGAGAATTGAGATTATTGTAAGTGTCACTATGCTGTCGGATTGTCATACTTATGTTGTGATGTGGATGGAACCAAAGTTGGAGAAGTGACTTCGAATCAGGCTTCATGGTTGTAATTCTTCCTTCTATTCAATAAAGTATTTGCACCTTTTTCCATATGCTTGTCTTGATATGTAATTCTCATATGTGTGAATGTATCTGATTCCATTTACTTGTAATAAATAGATATTTTTCTTTGATTGGTTCTTTGTCTTCTGTTGATTTTTATAGGTGCTTCTCAAGTGTATTAAGTACTGGAAGGGGCAACAAGACCGATACAAAGGAGACAAGAGGAAAGCGAAAATACAAGTAGGTCATGTCATTCTCTTTGTCTTATCTATTATTTATAGAAAAGGGTTAAAGTGCTTTAAATTGTTGTTCTAGATATAGCTATTTATCTAGGGAATTAGTATTTATCCATAGATACCAAATTCTTCATAACACCAATTGAACTAGCAAGGACTGATCATGTGTTTCCTTCTGTAGTGTGCATTTCTCAACAACAGTGAGACTGGTGTAATTAAAATTTGAAAAAGGGTCAATCAGAATCAAAAAAATTTGGTCATGGAGCATACCTTTCATCTCTATAATTGTTGCATGATGATCAACTTGGTGATTATCCACTACTGCCTAAATTTTGGGTATACTTTGAGCTACGTCCTTGAATGTCTATGCCTCCTATGCGTTGTATAGTTTCAGGTCAGCATGCTTATGCCATGGGAAATTTTTCCTTAGGTGATTTTCTCTACAAATCCAACACTTATATGGGCCCTTCCCAAAACTTTTAGCTTCATCTTTAGTAGAATGGTATCTACTGGAAGTGTTGGAATTCTGTTGGTTTTATTGGTTAACATGGGTCACACTTTCTCCCTTAGTTGCCTTTTTCCTTTTCCCTTTGAACTGAGAATTTCCTTTGGATTTCCAAACTTATTTATATTTATGCCTATTCTTAGACTACTCATAACAATGCTTTATTTTTAGAATTGTTTCCTCTATTGTCTTGGTCACAGTAAATTCGATTCTATCCATGAAATATTTTGGCAGTCCACTAACGTACCTCTAAATATTTTTTTTCTCCTCCTTAAGGTAGGGAACATACCTTAGCATCTCTAAGAATTTGGTGGTGTACTCATCATTTTTCATTTTTCCAACTCTGAGCTCATAGAAATCAACCTTTCTATCAAAGTATCTCTTAGATAGATATATTCTCCTAAAATACTCCTCAAACTCCTTCTAGGAAAATTCTTCTTCTCTTATGCCCTTTAAATTTATGAGATCTTCCCACCATATATAAACCTTTCCTCTTAGGATAATTTTTCCTTCATATTTTCTGAATAATCATAGATTCGAAAGAACTTCTTCATTCCTCGCAGCAAGGATTTAACATCCTATGATTTCATCATTTCTCCATCAAAGGTAGGAGGCTTGGCATTTTCAAATTTCTCTAGTATATACTCTCTTTCCCTTCTTATCCCATGATGATGATGATGGCAATGAATATGTGGCCTTCTATGAGCATCCTTATATTTCCACCCATGTGTGCTTGAGTTCTTTCTAGGATTTCTCAACAGAGTGCCTCATTTCACGGTGTATTCACTGGACAATCAATGCCTCTTTCTATACTTGATCTCATTTTCCCCATTGGTTCTTTATTCCTATGCCAATGGGATTTTCATGTCTCTATGGTTGATCCCCAACTCATTCTACCTTTTCCTTTGGGAGTCTTATAAGCTTTGTAGTTGACTACATTAACTTCAACTTGCTTTTCTTGTGCTTTGACAAGCCTCTCATTATAAGCTTTACAACTTATTATCTATTCTCTTAGGCTTCTCAACATATCCATCCAATTGGGAAGATTTTATTCCTTGTTTTTCAACTAATATTTCCTCTTCATGTCCATGTTGTGATCAGTTGGAGCTATACTAAACTATTTCACTATTCTTTCCTTAGTTTGTTGTTTCTAAACGGTACCACCCTTTGTTGTTCACGTGGTCCTTAAACTTTATCTCTTTGAGCCTTAATGTATTTTATGTGCTAGAATACACATAGGTAACTATTATATTTTAATAAAATTCAGGTGCATAATAAACTCTATCACCTTGGCTTGTTGATGGAAATTTGTCGTTGCAAAGCTAGCTGCAACGCTACACCTCAATTAATGCATTAACATCAGTAAATCATATATATCATCCATATTATGCCACATGTAAATATCACAATAAAATATACTAAGAAACACATGTAATCCATACGCAAACAACAAGATTTATAATGTTCGACACGAAGCTTTAATGCCTCACTAGATCTCCCAAAGTCTAGTGTCGATCGCTCACTTTTTAGCTCTGCAATGATAACCTTCCAGTCCAAGTGTTAAACCTGGAAGCTTTGATACCAATTTGTAACATACCCCCTACTAAACCCATCCCAAAACAAAGGTTAGAAAGGAGAAATTACTGTGATAACTCAACCCCCAAGGTTCAGTTAGGGAAATGGTTTCTAAATTTTTCACTTTCTTTTACTCCTTCAAAACTAAAAATGAATGATATCATTACGTCCATCTCATTGAGATGAATCTAACAATATATAAATTTTCCTCAATCAAGATTATATATTAGAAATTATATCCATTTAAATTTTGACCTATTAGTGAAGGATACGTCATCTTAACCTGCCATGCGACACCCATGTGGCTATCAAAGTCATGGGCCTCATGGTAGCTATCGCTCTGCTCATACTTGCTAAACCCCTTTACAAGGTCCAATGTATAATGCATGTAATAGATATACATGTAATTGAATCCCACATACAATATATGGACACAAATTATTTATGGCCACGTCAACCCGAGAGTTAAATCACGGTTTGTCTTGACAATGCTCCCTACTGGAACCTCCATGGACAATCTTTTGGGCTACATTGGAAACGTCGACTTTTCTTTTAGGCTTGGTTTGCCCCTCGACTAGTAAATTAGTGTGTATGTGCCACACAATACTTGTCACCATAGAATGAACCTCATATGCCAAGTCATCCCAACAATAAATCCCGACAATTCTATCAAGCCTTGCAACCAAATCTTTCGGGAGTCCAGGGTTCGAGGTGACATCATCCTTTGTCACTCTTCCCACATAGATAGGGTCCTAGTTAGCCTTCGATTCCAACCATTCTTGGCTTCTTATCTATATTAAAGTTGGAGGTTTATCCCCCCTTTATGCACTGGGCAAGAAGCTCCATTGCTACCTCATCTCGGGAATTTTATCCTAGGATTTTCCCTTGGCTCTCCCTTTGGATATTTCGGGGATATTGCTCTGTTGTTCATCTGACGAATATAAAAATTTTCCATCAACAACCCATATTTATCCAACTTAAGCACCTAATCACCATGCCTAGTCATAAAGTCAAAAAGGGTTAAACCATCTCACCGAAGTCCTTTGCTCCAGACTTGAGGATTTTTAACCCCATACTTAATAACTATTAATTTATATATAAGTGCTTTTGCCAAGGATACTAATGCCTAATCTATAGATGCTGTTATCACTTAAGAAATGACTTCTAAATTCTGAGCATCAGTTTTGTTCCAAAAGATTGGTGTCAGTCTTGGTCTAGTCTTTCCATGGTTGCTTTAGTGTCTAAGTTATAGAAAAGAGTCTTGTTGGTATAGTCAAATAGGGTCAACACTCCATTCTTTCCCATCACTGGTCCTACAACACACATAGATTCCATGTATCAATTTTTTTTTAAGGTTCTTATGCACTACAAAATTGTCTAGGAGTTTTCGTAGCGCAAAACCAAGAATTTGCACTGGCTGCGCTACGAAATCAGGGATTCGTACAGATCCATGTCAAATGTCATACAAATGTCAAATCTACTAGATTTTGTTAGATTTTTATTATCAGGTGTCAGTCCATGAACCTTACCACTTACATGCAACCATTCATATCCATCATTAGATTCGTTAGGGGTCATTTGTTCGTAGTCATTTCAAAATTTCAAAAAAAAAAGGGAAGGGTTAATTGATCCTGGACATATTCATGTTGATCTTGGTTGTGTTCATGCAATAGACATTTGATACAATTCTTAGTTTGAGCAAACAAGCCCACGGTGAGCAGAGATCAGAAATCTTCATCAAATTCAAGCGAGGTAGTTAGCGGTCAAGAAGAAAGACAGAGATTTGAGGAGGATAAGGAGAATTTGAAACTTGTCAAACATGAAATCGCTAGACTTGAGAAAAGGACAAGAATACATGCAACTGAAGAGGTCAACTTCAGCAAATGAAGGCTGAGTGGGAACATGAGAAAAATTCAAAACCTCAAGCAGTGAGCAGAAAGGCTCAATATTTCACTTGGACCGTCCCTGCTATTAAGGAGGCAAGATACATCATATGGATTAATAATAGGCTCAGACCCAACATCAAAGTGATGAAGAGGAAAATTGAAGACTTGGAGGTTCAGCTGAGTAAACCTGAAGGGCATCCTTAGCTAAAATAAACCACACAATAAGTGAGAAGTCTTAATACAATCTTGATGTAGAACTTACCTTTTTGTTTTTGGATGGATGATGTCAATTTTGTATGGCATATTATCATATGGTGAAACCGTTCAAAAATCCCAAGAAAGAAAATTAAAAAAAAAAAACTATGTGTTTTTGACTCACACAACAGTTTCGTAGCACGCTATGAAACTGCTGAAGGTGACAATTTTGTTTTTTGAGGATCTACCTTGAAAGAAAAAGAGGATTATTTTGAAAGGGATGTGGCTGCAGAGGTGTAATAAGATCACGTGAGAAGGTTTGAGCCCTAATCAAAAGGTAAATTCAATAAATGAAGACATATACACATACCAAACCTTGCGCTACGAAATCACTGAAGCAACCTTTTTCAGGAGAAAAATTGTTTTAAGTAGTCAACGTCCAGGAAGTCTCTAGAGAAACTGAGAGCATATTTTGGAAAATTGAAAGAGGTTTTTATTCTTAACATATTGAACTCGAAAAACCTCTTTAATTTTCTTCAAATCCATTATGATTTGGGAGAAATGGATGACCAAACTTGCGCTATGAAACTAGTGTAGGTGCAGTTTTTCACAAACATATTTCTCCTGTTTAACACTTGTTTTTCAAAGACATATTCTGGGCAGTAGGAAAGGTATTTCAAAAAAAAAAGAGATGTTTTTGTTCATCATGGATTGGTTCACAAAATCCTCCTCAGTTTTTCAAAATACATTTTTATGAGAAGATACGAGCTCTGTCCCAACACCTATTTTTCAGCCAGAACAGAGCAAGGAACAGTCTCCTAGTTTCCAGGAACAGTAAAAGGATGAGGCATCAAGGGCCAGATGGAGGGTTATGACCACCATCAAATTCGAATTCATGGAGTTATAGGTGTCAAAAGGAATTTTTAATTCCTAGATAAGGTTGTTGTAATCATAATAAGGAGTTACACTCCTAGTCGTATTAGGTCACTAGCATTGCCAGTTAAGAGTCAGTTACATTTAATAGTTAGTTTTAAGTTTCAATAGGTGTCATAATAGGAATAATTTGAATTCTCCTCATGCTGTAGGAGGAATCTAAGTTATGTAATGAACCCTATATATGGGAGAATATCTAATGTACCAAGGGTTGGAAATTTAGAGAGAAACTCTTATATTGTGCTTTGTGTAATACTCTGTTTTAAGTAATACAGTATTTGGCTTTACTTCTCAGGAATCAGAAGGAATTCAATGTTCAGAATGTCTTGTATTGTCCTCTCTTCGTTATCTACAGTGGTATGAATGTGTGATTACTTAGAAACCACTGATTGTGCTCTAAATTCCTTCATACATTTATAAACTGTGTGGTCCTATATGTCCCTGATGTATTCTCTATGTGTTGAATTCTAGATGCCCTGACTTCTATGTAAAGCTAACATTACTGTCATACTGAAGCATATTTGACTCCATAAGCCCAATGAATATTTTCTAATTGTGTTTCAACCATTTACACTTGTTCATTTGTTTCGTAGAGTTAGCCATCTTATTCATTATCAAAATCTTTAATCTTGTGAGAGAGCCCTCTAGGTTGGGGAGGCTAAGCCTCACCAAAGTAGGTTGAAAAAAGTTACTCAAGGTCTACCTGATCAACAGCCTATCAGGGTGATTTGCGATAACATTTTGGTGTGTCTGTCAAAGCCTGAAGATATCATTCCTGAAATCAAGAAGCTAAAACTTCTGAAGGTAGCAGGAGCTCAGAAAAGTTTTGAGGCGCAATCTAAAATTGTCGACTCCACACATCAAAAAAAAAATTGGAAGGTGATCCACTGCTAAAGTCAGTAGCTTGATGAAGTTTCAAGATGGTTCCATTGCAAGAATGAATGCCAGGTATGCCCCTATGAATCAGTCTCATATCCCTGGTTTTCCAAATCCTATGCCAAAGGTTGATTGGTTAGATGATCTTCCAATATTCAAAGATGAAAAGAAGGACAATGCTGCTCTTCATTTGGTTAGGTTCCATATGCATGTACGCAGTCTTAAGGTTCAGTTCCCTGAAGATTGTCCCATGAGGATGTTTATGACCACTTTAGAAGGAAAAGCATGGTCTTGGTATAAAAGCTTGGAAAATGGTTCAATATATTTGCTTGCTAATTTTCGTGATGAATTCTATGAGATGTATAAAGAATGTCATCCTTCCTTATCACTGGCAAAAAATTGTTGTAAAAATTCTTTGAGTCTTATTCAATATTTGGAGGATTGTTACGATGATGATGAATTTATGGATGAAGAAATTTTAGAGACTCTTCGTAACAATACATTTCAACACCAAGAAGAAAGGATAACATCCCATGAAATGTAGCATGAAGATCAGCAGGGGTTTACTTATGAAAATCATATTACATCCTTTGAGATTGATGTAGAGATGTAGCAAACTTTTCAGTCTTTGGATCATAATGAAGATGAAAATGATTACAAACACCAAGAAGAAATACTGGAAGAAATTTTTTATAACCCTCAGGCAGAGGAAAAGGTTGTTCATTTTTGTAATTCCTTGCAGCAGCTTACATCAAAGAATGATCTTAATAATGAAGAAAATTACATTGTTTGTGGGAATCACTCAGAAAAGCAGTTGGGTAACCTATCAAATAAATGTTGTGTGACTAAAGATCAGTTGTTAGAAGTAACAAGATGTTATGAGGATCATCAGGCTGATCATGTATTCTGGGATCCTATAGCTAGATACATGAAAGAGTTCTACTCTCCAGTGTTTTAGTTTTTCTATGAAGACCAGAGGCAATTCCAGTGGCAGTGGTCATCACAATATCATAGTTGCTCTGAGCTCCGATGCAGCGAAAAATTTCAAATATCAGATAAGACAAATGATTGGCTACATTAGAAATTTCACATTGATTGAGCTGAAAGAAGTTTGAAATTGATAGGGTAGGTAGGTAGGAAAATGCAAATAAGCTCGAGGTTGACTGAGCATTTTAAAGTAGATATAGATAGTGATCATCAAGCTTAAGCTCGAGGTGAAGGCCCAAGAAGCTTAAAGGGGATGCTTGTCAATTAAATTTCTGTTTATCATAGGAGGATAAAGCATTGGGCTTGCGATTTCTTAGTGTACCAAAGGGGCACACTATCCCAAGTGGAGAAAGTATTATCACTTAAGAAATGACTTCTAAATTCTGAGCATCAGTTTTATTCCAAAATATTGGTGTCAGTCTTGGTCTAGTCTTTCCATGGTTGCTTTAGTGTCTAAGTTCTAGAAAAGAGTCTTGTTGGTATGGTCAAATAGGGTAAACACTCAGTTCTTGCCCACCACTGGTCCTACAACACACATAGATTCCATGTATCAATTTTTTTTAAGGTTCTTATGCACTACAAAACTGTCTAGGAGTTTTCGTAGCGCAAAACCTAGTCTAGGAGTTTTCGTAGCGCAAAACCAAGAATTTGCACTGGCTGCGCTACGAAATCAAGGATTCGTGCAGATCCGTGTCAAATTTCTTCCAACTGTCAAATCTACTAGAATTTTTTAGATTTTTATCATCAGGTGTCAGTCCATGAACCTTACCACTTACATGCAACCATTCATATCCATCATTAGATTCCTTAGGGGTCATTTGTCCATAGTCATTTCAAAATTTCAAAAAAAAAAGGGAAGGGTTAATTGATCCTGGAAATATTCATGTTGATCTTGGTCATGTTCATGCAATAGACATTTGATAGAATTCTTAGTTTGAGCAAGCAAGCCCATGGTGAGTAGAGATCAGAAATCTTCATCAAATTCAAGCGAGGAAGTTAGCAGTCAAGAAGAAAGATAGAGCTTTGAGGAGGATAAGGAGAAGTTGAAACTTGTCAAGTGTGAAATCACAAAACTTGAGAAAAGGACAAGAATACATGCAACTGAAAAGGTCAACTTCAGCAAAATGAAGGCTGAGTGGGAACATGAGAAAAATCCAAAACCTTAAGCAGTGAGCAAAAAGGCTCAATATTTCACTTGGACCGTCCCTGTTATTAAGGAGGCAAGATACATCATATGGATTAATAATAGGCTCAGACCCAACATCAAAGTGATGAAGAGGAAAATTGAAGACTTGGAGATTCAGCTGAGTAAACCTGAAGGGCATCCTTAGCTAAAATAAACCACACAGTAAGTGAGAAGTCTTAATACAATCTTGATGTAGAACTTACCTTTTTGTTTTTGGATGGATGATGTCAGTTTTGTATGGCCTATTCGAATATGGTGAAGCCATTCAAAAATCCCAATAAAGACAATTAAAAAAAAAAAAACTATGTGTTTTTGACTCACATAGCAGTTTCGTAGTGCGCTACGAAACTGCTGAAGGTGACAGTTTTGTTTTTTGAGGATCTACCTTGAAAGAAAAAGAGGATTATTTTGAAAGGGATGTTGCTGCAGAGGTGTAATAAGATCACTTGAGAAGGTTTGAGCCCTAATCAAAAGGTAAATTCAATAAATGAAGACATATACACATACCAAACCTTGCGCTATGAAATCACTGAAGCAACCTTTTTCAGGAGAAAAACTGTTTTAAGTAGTCAACGTCCAGGAGGTCTCTAGAGCAACTGAAAGCATATTTTGGAAACTTGAAAGAGGTTTTTATTCCTAACATACTGAAATAGAAAATCTCTTTCAGTTTCTTCAAATCCATTATTGTCTGGGATAAATGGATGACTAAACTTGCACTATGAAACTACTGTAGGTGTAGTTTTTCACAAACATATTTCTCCTGTTTAACACCTGTTTTGTAAAGACATATTACGGGCAGTAGGAAAGGTATTTCAAAAAACCAAGAGAGGTTTTTTTTTTTTTTATCACAGATTGGTTCACAAAAGCCTCCTTCATGCTTTCAAAATACATTTTTTATGAGAAGATAAGAGCTCTATCCCAACACCTATTTTTCAGCCAGAACAGAGCAAGGAACAGTCTCCTAGTTTCCAGGAACAGTAAAAGGATGAGGCATCAAGGGCCAGCTGGAGAGTTATGAACACCATCAAATTCGAATTCATGGAGTTATAGGTGTCAAAAGGAATTTTTAATTCCTAGATAAGATTGTTGTAATCATAATAAGGAGTTACACTCCTAGTCGTATTAGGTCACTAGCACTGCCAGTTAACAGTCAGTTACATTTAATAGTTAGTTTTAAGTGTCAATAGGTGTCATAGTTATGTAATGAACCATATATATGGGAGAATATCTAATGTACCAAGGGTTGGAAATTTATAGACAAACTCTTATATTGTGCTTTGTGTAATACTCTGTTTTAAGTAATACAGTATTTGGCTTTACTTCTCATGAATCAGAAGGAAATCAATGTTCAAAATGTCTTGTATTGTCCTCTCTTCATTATCTACAGTGGTATGAATGTGTGATTACTTAGAAATCACTGATTGTTCTCTAACTTCCTTCATACATTTATAAACTGTGTGGTCCTATATGTCCCTGATGTATTCTCTATGTGTTGAATTCTAGATGCCCTGACTTCTATGTAAAGCTAACATTACTGTCATACTGAAGCATATTTGACTCCATAAGCCCAATGAATATTTTCTAATTGTGTTTCAACCATTTACACTTGTTCATTTGTTTCGTAGAGTTATCCATCTTATTCATTATCAAAATCTTTAATCTTGTGAGAGAGCCCTCTCAGGTTGGGGAGGCTAAGCCCCAGCCAAAAATAGGTTTGAAACAGTTACTCAAGGTCTACCTGATCAACAGCCTATCAGGGGTTGATTTTGTGGTAACAGATGCACAAGGGTATGAACTTTCCATTCCAAGTATATCCCTTCTAAGCTTGGAATACATGCGTTTATTTTGGCATTAATGCAATTCATCCCGAGCTTATAAATAACGCCAACCAAATATATAGGCCAGTCACGCAAGTCATTAAAACATCATGAGAGCATATTAACAACAAGAATTTTACCATCCTTCATGCTTAGCTAATTAGATTGAATCAAGCTCATAGTAAACACAATAATTAAAACATTCCTTCAACAATATGATAAATATTACAAAGATCTATCCATCTCTTAATTCACATGCCATTTAGACCAATTTTCAGACTCAGTTAATTACAGGAATTAAACCATTCCTAGAAAATATTCATGGAACACTTTTTCACAAGAATCACATTCCTTATTTTCAATAGATTCCAATCAATAAAACAGAGACCAAATATTCCAACAGATGTACACAAATAAATTACACATTTATAGAGATTTCAATCCCTTCATGTGCAGGAAGGATTAACCTATTTCAATATTAGTACATCCACAAATAATGGACCATATTAAAATATATTTACATTCTTCATGTATGCAAGAACAACACTCTACAACATTATCATAACATTGTTTCCACATAGATAACATAGACATAGTAATAAACTCAAGCACAAAACATAAGAATGAACTTCTCTTATAAGAGACCTGACAACTAAGAGTGGGACTATAAATCTCTACCCAGCCATAGACAAGCTACAACCACAGTTACTTGTAGTTTTCAACCCCGAGCTAGATTCCAGTGCTTGAGATGGAGTGCTTGTAAGGAATTTCAATCAACAAAACAACTAAAGAAGGATAACAAGTATCCACATTGTCGTCATCTACCAACTACACATGTTATTATTCAGTCTATTTAGGCATAATCACATACATGCCAAGATATCACAATGTAGATAGTTTCAACTTAGTTTCAGGAGAAGATAGTCCACATTAAAGGAATATTCTTCAATGGATAGGTTACTGTAGGAGCATAGAAGCCATTTTTACAAGATAGTTCATTAGTGAGACCATGCACCAGTATTGTCAACACTTGGTGGTTCATCATCTCTGCAAGTACCTTAGTGCTTCTCTCCTAGCTAGTGGTTCATTAAGCCACAAGTTTCCAATGGTTCTTCAACCTTCAGGCTAGACACTTCTCTCCACAATATTTTTCACCCAACAATCCTCTTGAAAGCTTCCTTAGATGGTTCATTTTCTCCACAGCTCTATCAATGTGTGTGTTGATCACTGCTCTAGTAACTCTCCTACTCTGTATGCATGAAACTGAGTTCTTTGCCTCTCCACCATGCAGTCGTGAACTACTAGTTATCCCTCTTGGAAACTTGTTTTTCATGCCTTCCCACAAACTAACCGTTTGTCTCTTTTCAATGCTCCACTCAGTCAAAAAATCCCTTGGACAACACATTCATTCTTCCTTTAATATTATTTTCCTCTTCTTACTTATCATTGGGGCTTAAAGGCCACTCGAGCCTATCCTCTTCTTTTTAGTTCAATTTATTTCATAGTCAACCTATTTAAAACCACTCAACCAACCAAGATTGATATTTGAAACAACAATTCCCTCAAGAAACTGGAATTTGTGTCATTTCTCTTAGCCTTTAATTTAATTACAATTTATTTACAAAGTGAAAAAATATTGACTAGGTGACGTCATAGAATAGGAAAACATTTCCAAAAAATAAAATGTGAATAAAATCCAATAAGAATACCTTTGTGTCCTTCAACTCCCTTTTTTTTCTAGCATCATACAATATGTTACTTAACCTTTTAGCTATCGAAATAAATACAAAAGGAGACAAGGGAAAACCCTATTTTAGAACTTTTGAAGAATGAAAAGATTTGGAAGGAGAGCCATTGATGAGGATAGAAAAACAAGTTGTAGAGATGCAATCCATAATCTAGTTACTCATTGGAATGTACATGCCCATCTAAATTTAGAGAAGGAAAATAAGGGTCCAATTGACCTTAGCATAGGCCTTGGAAAGGTCAAGCTTGAGGATCATCGAAGGGAACACACTTATTTTAATCAAATGTGGGGTCTCCTAATCCAAATATATTACATCATGGATTTGTCTATCGAATAGGAATCCAAACTTCTCTTCGAATATGAATTCACTAAGAATAAGCTTGAATATGTTTTCAATTAACTTTGAAATGAGTTTGTAAAGAACAATGCAACACAAAATCGATATGAAGTCTTCAAAAGACACTACTCCATGTTTCTTAAAAATAAGTGATAAGTGGGTTGAATTAAAATCTCATGATGTTTAGCTAGAACATTGGGATTCCCTTACCACTTTAAAAAGGTCATGTTTTATGAGTTCATAGAAACCCTCATATAATTCAACAGAAAGGTCATCGAGCCTTGGGATTTTTATTTTTTGCATTGAAAAGAGGGTTGAGTGAATTTCATCCTCCAACAATAATTTTGATTAAACAACATTCATTTCAATAGATAAAACTCTGGTAAATAACTTTATAATTTTTAGGATATCTTCCATGGGATAACCAATAGGCTTTTTGAATAAAATACTAAATAAAATCCTATTTGCTTCCCCCTTCTCTTCAATTAAGACAAGATTGTAACTCCATCCAGGGTATTAATTTCCTAGATTGTGTTCAATCTTTTTCTATAACTTATGAATTTGTGAAAAAACTTTGTATTGTTGTCTCCTTTAGAAATCCATATAGATTTACTCTTTAGACACTTTGTAACTTCCTCTTCGTCCAACGACTCATTCCTTAGGGACATAAGAGAATTTAGAGAAACCTCATTGTCTTCCAAAATCGAGATTGAGATTTTTCCCACCAAAATGGCATTGGCCTTTCGATCTTCCCATAATTAAAAATAAGGAGACACTTACCAAAGGTATCTTGAGACAAGCCATCAACATTCTTTGTCTGAGTCCCTACCTTCGTCTTTGTTGGAAACAACTTGCTTTCTAGAGACCCCAAATTCCTTGTAGAAGATTCCTCAGTATTCATATCACAAATCCCCTCCTCAAAATGGCCAAATTTGGGTTTCCAAATTTTCTTGAAAGGATTTATTTGAAAAGATTGAAACAACTTGAATTAAGCTTGAATATGAATTATTGCATGGCTCCTGAAACATCTAAAAGGGATGCACCAATAATTTATTTTTTGTACCCAAGAGAAATTTCCATTGATTATTGCCATTGGGTCTAACAGACCTTTCATTATATCAACCTCAACTTGGATATGTGTATCCCAATATTTGAAAAAAAAGTCCCCACAACCTCAAGCTCTAGTTTGATTTCAAAATTTAAGCCAAATCATAATACAAACTTGAAAAATATTCACCCTCGCATGAGCAGATAAAGCAAATGAATCCTTTTCCTGACAACAATAAATGGCCATTTGATTCAATCCTTAGTTTTTAGAGGCAACTATATATGCTGGCTTTGATGCCTCAAGAGGCGACAACCAAAACCACATAGGCAACAACTAAAATGCACTTGGAATTCTGAGGCAACTGTTGGGTGTGGAGCCTGATTATCTTCTGCATTCAAAGGTTTCAGCCGTATGTATACCCTAGGAAGACTGTACACCCCTCCACGTGGGGGGATGTGGGGGGGACTTGTCCCCCTCGTGGGGGTCCGGGGGCCTGCGGTCCCCCGGTGGGGGTTCAGGGGCAGCGCCCCCGAAGCTAAAAATAGATGTAAAATTGCCTTGTAAAAGTCTAGTCAATCTAGGTCGTTCGTTAGGCGGATGATCTGACGGTAGAAGTTATGTTTAATTTATGGTTTTTTTCCCTAAAAGGAAACCTCTCACTATATATGAGGGAATTTTATTGCGTCTATGTATATCTGTATTCTGAGTGAGGAAAAGAGAGGAGATTGAGAGCGAAGAGGGAGTTACAGCGAATCTGTTGTAGGTTGTATCTCTTCAGTTTGCTGGATAATATAATAAAACAAGGACTGGTTGTTTCTCTGTGGACGTAGCCCAAACTGGGTGAACCACGTATATCTGTGTCTCTCTTGTTTTATGTGTTTATATTTCTGCAATATTTTATGTATTCCATTGCTCTGTACTATATAATTTTCTAATAGCAACAACCAAAATCACATAGGAAACAACTGAAATCTTGAGTTTTGAGGGAAGAAAGAGAGACCCAGACTCTGCAACTACTGACAAAGGATCTAGGATTTACCCAACCTTGATTTCTCTACCCCTGTCATCATTTACAATAAGTTATGAGGCACATTTTTTGTTGAAAATTAAAAAATAGTTAGGAGGTTGGTCTGGGAGTATTAATCACACCTCAAGCGAGGTAAAGATCTGTAACCTCTACTCTCCATGAGAAATAGTGGTATTCGTTATCAAGATAGTTTTGCTCTAACCCAAACCCGTGTAGTTGAGAGAACTCTCCTCTGATATAAGATAAAAGGTGCCCCATCATTGTTCCTAGAGAACAAAGAAGATATTCTTATCTGATTTGGTGTAGGAATTAGTATTTTTATTGTAATTATCTTGATTCTCCCCTAATCATTTGTCTTCTTGTGGGAAGAGGTTTCAAGGTGCAACTAACTCCAGAATCTCATGTTTCCTTCCAATCTCTCTAGACATCCAAAGCCTACATTGTCCTAGGAACTCTTGAAGAGGATTCAACTAGTGGTCCTCTTATTCATTAACAATGGTGCACCTCTTTAGATATTGAATATTGGTTGAAAAGGCACCACTCCTCCATTAGTGTTCATGACTGTAGATTGCAGATGCAGACTTTGATGGTTTGGAGCGTTCTGATTAGCTAGAAAATGTGATTTTTTTGCTTCCCATCAGTTTTTTTTTGAATTTTGGCTCTTGAGGCCTCACAACCAGTGGTAGTTTGATCATGCTCAATGACCACTCCTCATTGTGGCCACTCGAATTAGCCAACTTGTCATAGGGAATCTCATTGACATAGCGACTTAGTGGGCCTGCTCCCTCCTCTATTCCATGTTGTCCTCCTCTAGCTCTTTTTTTGGCCTATCGCTTGAAACTAGACACCAATTTGACTGCCTCTAGACTATTTTGTCACACCTCCCCATTAATATCCATCAATCTATCACCTGTCATATCTTCATCCTAACAAAATATCCCTACCACTCTCGACATGGGTCTCCCTATCTACCACCCTGTTTGAAATGCATTGGTCCTCTCTCATATGGTCGCCATGCTAGATGTATTTGAGTGACACCTCAGAGACCAACTTGGTAAAATGTTTGCCATCACACTGCTCCACAGGGCAGGACCACCTGCCCTTTCTCTCATGCTCCCTCCTCTAGATGAATGATATGGCTAACTCCACAAAACTGCTAAGAGATCTTTTTCGGACCTGGAAGCTTTGGTGGAGATAATCGTTGAAGCATAGAACTTTGCACATAGATTGAAAGGGAATATGTCAAAGACACGTCTATCTAAAAATTGGAAGGAGGATAACCCATTGGTTTCGGTAGACAACGTTGATGTAGAACTCAGTTTTCCTAACGCCTTTTCCACTCCCTTGAAGAAAATTGGCATAAAAATAAATCGCTTAAGGTTTCTCCACATATCTAAATCTTGTTGTTCAACAAGGATGTTTACTGGGACAACATTTAAAGGAAGAAACTTCGACTTCTTGTTGGAAGGTGGGAGTTCACCAAATTGTTTGGGGAATCCTTGAAAAATTGGGTGTAACATGTTTGGGATCTTATCCTCAATTATTGGCCAATGGTGAGCATTATGATAAATAGATGGTACTGCTTCCACTTTCTCTACTTGGGGGATGTGTTGAGTCCCAAACTTGCATCTTTCCTATACACCTTTCTAGACTTTTTCCATTTACCTGGACCTCCTAAGTCATCAACATCATTGCATATTAATCATAAAAGAGCATTTAAAGTGGTTTTTAACTATGTTTTGTGTCTGCTGTTTGAATTAGATTTTTGCTCATTGAGCTGCGGAATCTTGTCACTTTCCGTAGCCATTTTGTTAAAGTCTATATTGCAGGTGCCTTCAGGCAAATTAAGCCACATGGGCAAGTTGGAAATGACATGGATATGGACCGAGTCCTATTGGCTCAATCGAATTCACCAAAGAAGGTCGTGGTCAAAGGTAGTCAAGTGGTGGTCAACCTAAGAGTCCTACAGTGACAGAACTCCGTTTTTCATCATGTGAAGACTTGCGTGGCCGTTCCTGAATCTTAGGGGACATATCAACACCTGTAGACTGCTTCATAAGCCGAATCTAACAGCCACCCTCCAAAGATTTAATCTTCACGGAAGCCATAATGCTAGATTCCTGGAAGTGGTTGTTCACGTGTCTCTTATCAGTGCAGATTGTAAAAAAGTAGTTATGTCATCCTCTGTTATAAATAATGCGTTCTCATACACATAGTGGCTAGTTTTTGTAATGTAATTTTCACTGTTAACGAGCCCACTGTGCCGTGACTTTATTTCTATGTTATGACTGCATTTTGAATACATGAGAAGACTCTGTTTATAAGCTCAATTAGTGGTTGATAGCTGACTGCCCGAGGTTGTGCAGAGGGCCCCTGTACACACTGAGGTTTTGTTTATCGCTGTATAGTTTCATGCTTTATTTCTTTACGTTCCTTATGCCATAATCATTCACGTGTATATATTGCATTGCTTATGGTATTCACATTTTATTTCTGTCCATAATTTTACATGCTTTTATAATGTTGTTAATTGATCAGTGTCTTTGTTCTAGATTACAATAGGCAGCCTGGGAATTTGCACATAGTTTTAGAATGACTAATGACATGGAAACAGTCTTATCTTTCTGTTGATTTATTTTTCTTAGTTTTTAACTCCAGCACTGTTTTGTTTATTTCAGTTATGTTCATTGGCTTTATTAGTTAGTTTAGATATTGAATTGCTCATGTCATTTTTAGTTACCTCTGAAAGCCATAGTGAGACTAATGGTGAGGGATTGAAGTATGAGTGTGTAGTTTGATATTAGTTTATTTTTCTGCAAGTTAGTTATTGAGTTGCTTATGTCATTTTCAGTTACCTCCGAAAGCCATAGCGAGACTAATGGTGAGGGATTGAAGTATGAGTGTGTAGTTTGATATTAGTTTATTTTTCTGCAAGTTAGTTATTGAATTGCTCATGTCATTTTCAGTTACCTCTGAAAGCCATAGCGAGACTAATGGTGAGGGATTGAAATATGAGTGTGTAATTTGATATTAGTTTATTTTCCTACAAATTAGATATCGGATTGCTCAAGTTGTTTATGATTACCTCCAAAAGCCATAGCGAGACTAATGGCGAGGGGTCAGAGTATGAATTGATGTAATTTTATTTTAGCTTTACTTTGCTTGCAATTTTTGGATTTCTTTGAGTACAGTTTCTTTTGTATTTAGACAGCAGCAGGGATAATGGTTCCATGATCAATAGTTCACTGTTTGTTTGATTAGAATAGTGGCACATTTTCATTTTCTTTTAGGAATTAACTTCATCATCGCATGTTGTAAAACATTTTTGAAAGTTTGAAGTTTTGGAAATCAATATAAAGGACATCATTGCCTTGAACATTTATATCCATACTTTTCTTTTAGAATTTCCATCTCACATTAGGAAATCAGTGAAGATAAAAACCCCCAAAACATAAAAATCAAAAATGACAAAAGTAAGAAATAGGTTATCTTGCACATATAGTGCACCGCACTTCGTCAACTTATGAATCCCGGATTGAAAATTAAATGCAACAATTTAGGACACTCTAAATTGACCAAACATTTTGGCGTTGTTGCCGGGGAAGTGTAACTAGATAGCCAATTTCTTAAAAAAAAAGAAAAAAAAAAGAAGGGAAAAATTGATAACTTCTTGAAGTATGCTCTCCTCTTGCACCTAGTGTGATCTGGAGGATCAGAAAAGAGAGTTATTGGTTCAATAATTTCTTAAGTATGCTCTCTTCTTGCACCTAGTGTGACCTAGAAGATCAGAAAGAGAATTATTATCCCAACTTAAAAATCAAAAATGACATGCATAGAGAAAGAGATTCTAGGGGAAGGTTTATAGCTAGAGCCAAGAGTTCGATTTTCACAACTCCATCTTCTTCAAGGCATAGACAAGATTCACCACCATCTAATCCTAGCCTTAAGATCCCTAGAATTATAGGAGCAGCAGCTGAACTAGAGGATTCTCCTACACTATCTACCAAACCTCATCTAGAAGAAGACCCTTTCTTTACTTCTACAGGAGAGCATATTGTAATCAAAGAAGTAGAATCACCTAAAGAAGAGGAAGGGGAAATTCCTCCTCGTTCGCCATTAGTAGAAGAACCAGAGGACTCTTAAGGAACTATCATGACAGAGGAAGTAGTATATGGGTTCAGAGGTAGAGGTAGAGATAGAGGAGGAGGAAATAATGGGGGAAACAATGTTGGAGGTGGAGGTAATAATGGAAGAAATAGGGAAGGAGACAACTCGTTTGGATTCCCTATAGTTGATGAGGAAACTCATACAATGATGAAAAACATCTCACCATCTATCCTCCCCAACTTTTATGGATTGCGAAGTGAGGATCCTGAAACATTTCTGTTTGAGTTTGAAGTCGTGTGCCGAACCTATGACTATATGGAATACTCTCAAAAACTCAAACTGTTTCCTTCAACATTGAAGGGAGCCGCTTTGAAATGGTTCATCGGATTAGTCATCCAATCTATTAGGACTTGGAATGATATGAAACAAACATTTTTGGTAGATACCTGGACTATTATATGCCCACCAATCACAAGGATGAGGTATTCAAAATGGTACAAAAAGAAGATGAAAACTTGAAGGATTTACTTGAAATATTTCAATACAACTTAAAGAGAGCAAAGATGAGCAACTTAGATGAGGAAACGTTGAAAGCCCTTTTATTGAAAGCCATCAGAGATGAATGGATAGATATTTTAAACATGATGGGGAAAGGAGAAATTCCTCAACTTCCACTTCATGATATAGCAAAACTATGTGTCCATCTCTCAAGGGGAAAATCTAAAACTGGAAAAGGGCCTAGAGATCCTTCTCTTATTAGAGCAAACAAATCTACAACTGGGTCAGTAAGTAGGGTTGAGATTGGAAATATGCTTGATGAGTTCAAAACTGATATTCTGGGGAGCCTTAGTGAACAGCTAGACACCCTTAAAATACAAAACAAGCAAAAAGCAGAAACTGATGCTCTAGCCATCTTTTGTCCGAAATGTAGGAAGAAACATGCTCTAAGGGAATGCCCCTTGGATGCAAAATTTGTAGAAACATGGATGATTTTCTCAGAGAGTCATGAGACCAAGGATTGTCCTTCAATTCCTGGGCTCAAAGTTGTCTTTCAAGAAGATCCAAATTCAGTAGAATCTCTCTGTTTTGTTGCAAAAAGACCTTGGCAGGAGCAACAAAACCAAGGGTTTAACAACCCTATGAATTTTCAACCCCCGTCAAATTGGAATCCTTGGCAACAACCTTGACCCCAACCTCAAAATCCATATCAATCATGGGCACAAGGAATGCAAAATCCTTATGGGAGATTTGCTCAATTTTATCAATATCCTCCATATTTTCAAAACCAACAAGCTCCACAATTCCCAAATCAAAGCCCACAACTTTCATTGTCATTTCCACAACAACAACAACCTTCTCAACAAAATCCAAATTCCAAACTCTTGCTTCCATTCCAACAAAAGACAAATCAACTTCCAGCTCAGCCATTGCCAAATCCTAACAATAAAAATCCTCAGAATGCTTACATGGTAGAAGGACAACAATTTCCTACCTATATGATTGTTCCTCTCAACGATGTACAACATAGGTCTGGTAGAGTTTTAGAAAAACCTTCTATAGATGCTCGAAAGAAAAGTACTTCTGAGGAAGATTATCTTCAAGTCAATAAAGGTTTTGAAGCATCTCTTCAAAACCCAAACACTCAAAAAGAAAAAGAAAAAGAGTCAACCCCCACAACTCCTATAGTTGAGCAACCTGCATCTTCATCCACACCTCCTTTCCCTGAAAGATTACAAATTGACAAAGGAGTGGAAAAACAAATCTTTTTGCCTGACTATGATTTCCTAGATGAATTAAAGAATGTCTATATCAAGATTCCCTTGCTACAAGCCATTAGAGAGATTCCTATTCTAGCAAAAACAATAAAGGAGTTGAGTCTCAAAAGACCAGGAAGGAAACCAAGAGACACAAGAAGAATCCACCTGGTAGGAAAAATTGTAGATATCATGATGGGAAAAATTACCATGCAGAAGTATGTAGATCCCGGTAGTCCAATTGTCAAGACACATATAAATGGGGTAGAAATCCCAAATACTTTGATTGACTTAGGGGCTGCTATCAACATTATGAGTAGACAGACTATGGAATGACTTAAACTTCCTAATCTTCTTTTTACACCTACTTTACTGCAGCTTGCAGATAGATCAATAATCAAACCAGATGGTGTATTAGAAGATATTTCAGTCTCCTTAGATTCTTGGGAATATCCAGTATATTTTATGATTTTGACTCCCAAGAGTAATCTAGGAGGGCATCCACTTATCTTAGGAAGACCTTGGCTAGCCACAGCTGATTCTTTCATTAGTTGTAGATCTAGGGACATGTATATTTCTGATGGTAGTTCGAAAAAGAAATTCAATTTATATCCTCCAGCAAAAGAAATTACAGAAGTAGGAGACAATGAATGGTTCAACGATGAGGACACTATACAACCTATCTTTACCATTTCTGAGATTAGTGAGGATAGTCAATTTCTGAACACATTAGAAAATTTTGAGACATCTTCAGAATATGACCCCACAGAATTTCAGTTAGATTCTGAAATTGAGTATTTATCATCAAGACAAATGTCTCTTTACTCTATGGAAGAGTTCGGTAGTTCTACCATTGAGGTTTTTCTAGGTAAAACATTGAATATCAACAAAAATTTGGAAAAGTCACAACAGGAAGAACTAACCAAAATCTTGCAAAAACAATTCTACTGCATTTGCAAATGGGGAGTATACTGATATGAAAGGTATTGATCCTAAGACTTGCATCCATCACATCTACATTGAGGAAAACAGTAGACGAATCAGACAACCTCAGAGAAGGATGAATCCAAACCTTAGGGAGATAGTGAAAGAAGAGCTCCAAAAACTACTCAATGTAAACTTCATTTATCCAATTTCAGATAGCCGATGGGTTTCTCCTTTGGTTATATTACCTAAAAAGAATGGTAAATGGAGGGTATGCATTGATTACAGGGAATTGAACAAAGCAACTTTGAAGGATCACTTTCCTTTGCCTTTTATCGATCAGGTATTAGATACATTAGCAGGTAAAAAGTACTTTTCATTTTTGGATGGTTTTAGTGGCTATAATCAAATACAGGTAGCACCTGAAGATCAAGATAAGACCACATTTCCCTGTCCATGGGGGAATTTTGCCTATCGAGTGCTTCCTTTTGGGTTATGTAATGCACTCGCAACATTCCAAAGAGCAGTACTAGGAATTTTTTCTGATCTAATCCATAATTGTGTAGATGTTTATATGGATGATTTTACAGTTTATGGTAATTCGTTTGAAGAAGCATTAGAGAATTTGGAAAAGGTACTTATAAGATGTAAAGAAACGAACCTTTCATTAAGCCATGAAAAATGCTTTATGATGTTTACTGAAGGTATTGTTTTGGGACATCACATTTCAAGGGATGGGATTAAAGTTGATAGATCGAAAGTTGAAGTCATCTCCAAGTTGCCTATTCCAAATTGTCAAAAAGATGTAAGAAGTTTTCTGGGATTTACTGGGTACTATAGAAGATTTATAGAGAACTTCACTAAAATAGCATCTCCACTCTTCAAATTGCTTACAAAAGACTGTGAATTCAAATGGGATCCTGACTGTCAATCAGCATTTGAAACTTTGAAAACAAGAATATCTGAAGCACCCATTTTGAGAGGACCAAATTGGAAACTTCCTTTCCATATTTCTACAAATGCTTGAGATACAGCTCTAGGGGTTGTGTTGGGTCAAAAGGATTTAGTTCCTTATGCCATTTACTATACTAGTAAAATTTTAACTCCCACTGAGTTGAATTATACTGTGACTGAAAAAGAGTTCTTAGATGTTGTTCATGCAATCAATAAATTTAGACATTATATAACAGGCTATGAAACTTTTATCCACACTAATCATTTTGCGATTAGATATCTAATGAACAAACCTGTTACTAATGGCAGAGTTAGAAGATGGCTCTTAATTTTACAGGAATTCAATATTACTGTGTTGGATAGACCAGGGAAACAAAATACAGTAGTTGATTTCTTGTCTAGGATTCAGAACACTGAAGAAGATTCTCCTATAGAGGACAAGTTTCCTGATGAATACTTATTTGCGGTAACTACTAAGACTCCTTGGTATGCATATATAGCTAAATATTTGGTTATAGGGAAACTGCCTCCACATTTATTTCCTAGTGAAAGAAGAAAAATTATTCAGGAGAGTTCAAAATATTCATGGATTTCTAACGAATTGTTCAAAACAGGGCCAGATCTTGTGATAAGAAGATGTGTTAGGGAAGATGAAATGCCTAATATTCTCAAAGCATGTCATGATGAACCATGCGGCGGAAACTTTTCTGACAAAAGGACGGCCTATAAAATCCTCTCTTTAGGATATCATTGGCCATCCCTCTTCAAAGAAGCAAAACAATATGTCAAAAGGTGTGACAGCTGCCAAAGAGTAGGGAAACCTACCCTTCCAAATGAAATGCCATTGCAACCACAGGTACTCATTGAACCCTTTGTTAAATGGGCTTTAGATTTCATTGGACCTATAATCCACCATCTAAGCAAAAGAAGTATATATTGGTTTGTACTGATTATGTTACTAAATGGATGGAAGCCAAAGCATTAGTGTCTGCTACTGAAAATTCAGTTGTTAATTTTCTTTATGAGGATATTTTTACTCGCTTTGGTGTTCCAAGAGAAATTGTGACAGATCAGGGAATTCAATTCACATCCAACTTGGTGGAGAAGCTGATGGAAGAATACAAAATCAAGCATAGAAGATATACTCCTTACCATCCGCAAGAAAATGGTCAAGTGGAGTCTACAAACAAAGTTCTTGAAAGCATCATCACCAAAATTTTTCATCTACATAGGAGAGATTGGGCAGAAAGGCTTCCTGAAGCCTTGTGGGCCTACAAAACTACATGGAGAAATACAACAGGACATTCTCCCTATGAACTTGTTTATGGGAAAGAAGTCCTACTCCCCATTGAGTTCCAAGTCAAAACTTTCAAGATGGCAGTTCAATTAGGTATGGATCTATCAGAAGCCCAAAAGCATAGAATCGAGGAGTTGAATGAGCTAGATGAGATCAGACAAGAGGCAACTCTCAGAACTGATCTAGTTCAATATCAAAGAGCTAAATGGCATGACAAATATATCAAAGAGAAGAAGTTTCAAGAAGGAGATTGGGCATTGCTATTTGATTCCAAGTTTAAATATTTTAAAGGAAAATTTCAGACTCATTGGCTTGGGCCATATGAGATTGACAAGATCTTTAGCAATGGAGTAGTAAGAATCAAGACCATTGATGAATCTCAAAATCCTCTTATTGTGAATGGCCACATATTAAATATTTATCATAAGCCACTCTCAAAAGAGGAATTTGTTAAAATGTTTCAAGATAATTTTGCAATAAGACTGGTGAAGAAGAATCCTTCTTCTCCACCAGCCTAGCCTTTGTTCTTTTCAGTTTCTAAAAAAAAAAAATTGTATAAGCCTGAAAATCAATCATTGATTGGCAGTCTTATACAGAAAATGTAGGGTGAAAATCAGGAACACCTAACACCCTATATTTTCCAAAAAAAATTCCCTCTCTCTCTCATTTCACATGTTTTATGACAACCCACTCCATTTCATTCCACTTCATTCCACTCCACTTCATTTCATTTCACTCCATTTCATCTATTTCATTTCATTTCACCAATAAAAATTTTCTTTCATGACCATTTTCATTCAGTCAGTTATCATCTATCCATCTCCATTCACCCAAATAATTGTTGTGTTAGTTTCCAGATGACACCAGTTTCCGCAGCCAGAAGCAGTTTCTGCAGCCACCACTCTGTTTTTCAAAAAAATTTATAGTCAGATGTTAGTTCAACAATTATGAAATCAAATGCAAGTATGAGGACACATTAGGCATTCAAAAGCATCAACGAGGAGCAACTGATTGAAGACTAATGAAAAATGGAAAGAATTCCAAGGTATGAGTAGAAATTTATTTCAAATGGCATTCAAGCACATTTTTACATAGTTATAAACCATAGCTCCATTATATGCAATGATTGCGTTGATAACTCCATAACCGTTCCATGATCTCTATACCATTCCCCCTAAATCCTTGCATTCATTTTTAAACGGCCTCATAATCAAGCCCTCAGTCTTCACTCATGTTCGACTATACTTTGATATTCCACCTGTAATTATGGAACGTGGTTGATTTGAATACGACTTCTCTCAGCCGCACAAAATCCATAGTCGTTTCATAAAACGTGTTTGCGTCTACTCTGCAGCCACCCAATTTTAAATTCTACTGGATGCACTTTACTCTCCCTACTATTCTATTGACCTCACGGCTGCATTTCCACCGTGCTCACATAAGCCTTCACCCCATTCTGTTCTCTGTTTCACTTCATTCCATGTACCTATTCTCTGATATTCGCTTACAGTCACTAGCCTCCTTCATAAACCCTGTTCATTTCCGCTAATTCAGTCGTCTTACCTCCACTAAACCCTCCTCACGCAGACGAGTTTTAAAGAACAGAAGGAAGGATGGGTCGGTTGTTGAGGGCAGAACCAGAGGGACCCAAATTTATGGAAGGATACCTGCAAGTCAAAGACATATTGGAAAAGGAAAAATGGCTTCAGTTTATTCAAAAGTTTAAAGGCTACAATAAGGAGGTAACAAAAGCTTTTGTGAGGTCTTTTAACGGTCTGGAGGTGGAAATTGGGGACCTCAAATTTACAGTGACTGAAGCATCCATAGCAGCTGCTACAGAACTCCCTCAAGAAGGTGAACACTGGTTCAAGAACAAGAGCATTGGCGAGGAAGCTTGGAGAGTGATCCTACGTAATCTAGGTATGGATGTCACCATTTTCAAAAAGCGAATTCCTGTCCATGCTTTAAAAGAAGAGTGGGCCAGTTTACTGCTGGTTATTCAAAAGTTTATCACCTGTGAGGGACGTTTTGGATCAATGTACATGTATCATACCCGGCTGTTGATGAATTTCCTAGACAACCAAACCCTCAATCTGCCATACTTTTTACTAAACAGTTTGAAAAAGATGATTGTAACCGTCCAAAAGCATCTGGGGGACGTATAACCACATTTGTATCACCATGGTCTCATGAAAATCTTGATAGAAAAACAATTAAAAGAGAAAAAGGACACTTGGGAGTAGTTTTTAATTAAAAATTTCTTTGAAGAACCCCAAGAAACCCCTAAAGGCAGTACATCAAAAAGAAGTAGAAGAAAGAGAACAGGTGATAAAAATCAAAGCACTCCTACTAACACAGTGGAAAGAACTAGTAGAGAAGAAAGATTGTCTAAAAGGAGGAAGGAAAAGACTGAGGGTAAAAAGCCAACAAAATCAAAAGAGAAAAGAAGCATTGAGGCTGTGCATCAAACCCATTCCTCAGAAGAATACCATCAAGTATTGTCTGAGAGACTATTTCACCTTCAGGAACAATTAGCTATGGCCAAAAAGAAAGGAAAAGAAAAACAGAAGGAACAAGACAGTAGTCCACAGCATGTAAGAAGAAGCACCAAACTTAAAGGAAAGTGGAGGAAAGCACAAACAAAAGGACCCCATTTTATTGATTTGGGAGGAGGAACACTTGAAAAAACTCTAGCTGGCCGTAGTCCACCTCATTCTCAGCCAAACGTTGAAACTAGTCCTCAAGATGTTGACATGAGTCCTTTTCGGCTAGATTTTGAAGTCAATTCTCCTCCACAGCATTTTGGGGACAGCCCAAGGAAAACGACACCCGAGATAGATCCAAAGCAACAAGAGGTGTATGATTACATAGAATCTTTAGAAAGAACAGCCACGGGTCCCAACACTTCATCCACTCAGCCTCACACAGCACAAGAAGCTCTTGTCCAATCGTTGAAACAAGAAGTCTTTGAGTTGGAGGTTTTAAATAGACATATTAAAAATGAAAATGAATCATTAAAGGAGCAAAGCAGATTGGACAAGATCATTCATGACAACACTATGTTACATCTGGGACTCTGGCACAAAAAGAACAGGAAATTGAAGAAGAAATGAAAGAAGATAAGTAGAGCACTGATTAATCTCAAATTCAAATGCTTGATGAAGAAGCCCAGGATGTTAGCAGCACCAAGAAAGAGGAGAAGAGGACTGGACGTACTGGCAGAGGTATCAGAGCATATGAATTGAAGGAGGGTGATCAGAATTTTGGCTGCATGGGGACATGCAACACCTTCACAGTGGTGGTATGTTGAGTCCCAAACTTGCATCTTTCATATACACCTTTCTAGAATTTTTCCATTTACCTGGACCTCCTAAGTCATCAACATCATTGCATATTAATCTAAAAGAGCATTTAAAGTGGTTTTTAACTATGTTTTGTGTATGTTGTTTGAATTAGATTTTTTCTCATTGAGCTGCGGAATCTTGTCACTTTCCGCAGCCATTTTGTTAAAGTCTATATTGCAAGTGTCTTCAAGCAAATCAAGCCACATGGGCAAGTAGGAAATGACATGGATATGGACCAAGTCCTATTGGCTCAGTCGAATTCACCAAAGAAGTCCGTGGTCAAAGGTAGTCAAGCGGTGGTCAACCTAAGAGTCCTACAGTGACAGAACACAGTTTTTCACCACGTGAAGACTTGTGTGGCCGTTCCTAAATCTCAGGGGACATATCAACACCTGTAGACTGCTCCATAAGCCGAATCCAACAACCACCCTCCAAAGATTTAATCTTCACAGTAGCCATAATGCTAGATTCCTGGACGTGGTTGTTCACGTGTCTCTTATCAGCGCAGATTGTAGGAAAGTAGTTATGTCATCCTCTGTTATAAATAATGCGTTCCCATACGCATAATGGCTAGTTTTTGTAATGTAATTTTGACTGTTAATGAGCCCACTGTGCCGTGAATTTATTTCTATGTTATGACTTCATTTTGAATACATGAGAAGACTTTGTTTATAAGCTCAATTCGTGGTTGATAGTTGATTGCCCGAGGTTGTGCAGAGGGCTTCTGTACACACCGAGGTTTTGTTTATTTCTATATAGTTTCATGCTTTATTTCTTTACATTCCTTATGCCATAATCATTCATGTGTATATATTGCATTGCTTACGGTATTCACATTTTATTTCTATCCATAATTTTACATGCTTTTATAATGCTGTTAATTGATCAGTGTCTTTGTTCCAGATTACAGTAGGCAGCCCGAGCATTTGCACACAGTTTTACAATGACTAATGACATGGAAATAGTCTTATCTTTCTGTTGATTTATTTTTCTTAGTTTTTAACTCCAGTCACTGTTTTTTTATTTCAGTTCTGTTCATTGGCTTTATTAGTTAGTTTAGATATTGAATTGCTCATGTCATTTTCAGTTACCTCCGAAAGCCATAGCGAGACTAATGGTGAGGGATTGAAGTATGAGTGTGTAGTTTGATATTAGTTTATTTTTCTGCAAGTTAGTTATTGAATTGCTCATGTCATTTTCAGTTACCTCCGAAAGCCATAGCGAGACTAATGGTGAGGGATTGAAGTATGATTGTGTATTTTGATATTAGTTTATTTTTCTACAAGTTAGTTATTGAATTTCTAATGTCATTTTCAGATACCTCCGAAAGCCATAGCGAGAATAATGGTGAGGGATTGAAGTATGAGTGTGTAATTTGATATTAGTTTATTTTCCTGCAAATTAGATATCGGATTGCTCAAGTTGTTTATGATTACCTCCAGAAGCCATAGCGAGACTAATCGCGAGGGTTCAGAGTATGAATTGATGTAATTTGAATTTAGCTTTACTTTTCTTGCAATATTGGATTTCTTTGAGTACAGTTTCTTTTGTATTTAGACAGCAGCAGGGATAATGGTTCCAGGATCAATAGTTCATTGTTTGTTTGATTAGAATAGTGGCACATTTTCATTTTCTTTTAGGAATTAACTTCATCATTGCATGTAATAAAACCTTTTTGAAAGTTTGAAGTTTTGGAAATCAATATAAAGGACATCATTGCCTTGAACATTTATATCCATACTTGTCTTTTAGAATTTCCATCTCACATTAGGAAATCAGCAAAGATAAAAATCCCCAAAACATAAAAATCAAAAATGACAAAAGTAAGAAATAGGTTATCTTACACATATAGTGCGCCGCACTTCGTCAGCTTACGAATCCCGGATTCACAATTAAATGCAGCAATTTAGGACACTCTAAATTTACCAAACAAGATGTAGACAAGATTACCTCCTTTCCATGGGTCAAGGGAAGAGGGTTCCTTTCATTATAAAAATGAACCACATGGTTCAATCCTCTTCTGGAAGTGCCATGCAAAAAAATTATATGGATGAAGTTTTTTATTTTACCCCTAGATCCCTAGACAAAAACGACCATCGCAATGATATCCAATAAAGTGGGGAATTTATTCTTTATGGAAGAAGGGATCCTGGGATAGTTAGACAAAATGATGCCCTAGGATTTAGTTAAGGTCAACTTTAGTGGAGGCCTACCATTGACATTAGATATTTATTAGGTTCCATTCCATCATAGGAAAATCATTGATTTCTAGGGAGTCCCTTTTAGATGTTTGGGCTTCCATGACACCGACCATTTGATCACCAAATGTATGAGGAGGCTCGAGAATAATAAACAACATAAAGGAAGAGTTGTGGAATGTGGTTTGGAATGGGGATTATCTAAACAAGATCCTTCCAAGAAGCCTTAGCATGCCCCGAAGGGCATAGGTATCACAACTAATAATACCTTCCTTGATATTTCCCCTTCAAATTCTGAAAGCTTCTTTGTAGACTCCCTTGGCCAACCTGATGGAAAATACTCTGACTTGGCCACTTCTCCTGTTCCTAACATTTTTAATACAATCATTGTTGAGCTTCTCCCATCAAACATAATCCCAACCCTTCTTCCTATGCCAACCATGTCATTTGAACATGTGACAAGGGGACCTCCCCTACGATATTTACAACCCCCATCCATAGTCTGACCCCCTTTTACTCGGCCTCGAGTCACCAAACCCATTCACTAATAATACATCATGTATATAATCAGGGTGGGATCCCTTCTTTCCCAAACACCCCCCCCCCCCCCCCCCCCCCCCGTCTTTTCCTCACATATTCGTTCGTATCCTTTGTAGGCTTCCACTCTTCCTCACCTCCTAAGGGCCCATAAATGGGGTTTCTATGTCTCAACGAATATATTTCTCTCGAACCCTTAACTATCAAGAAACAATTCTTTGAGGAAGACATGCCTCTCATTAGTATTGACTCTAGAAATAATGTCACAGCAAGGAAGAAAAAATACAAGAATATCTTGAACATATCTATGACCTCATCGTCTCCTCTTCCTCCTTTCCCCAAAACAAAAGATGCAACCCATCCCTTCTCTCATGTAGACTCTATCCCCCTTATTGCTAAGAAGGATTTCAATTGTCTCACTTCCTCAGTCCTTATAGGGGATAAACTTGGTTTCCTCCCCACACAACTATTGTGATGTCCTTCAACGTTAAAGGCATGGGGTTTTCCCTTATAAAAAGAATCCTTCGCTGCATCATTCTTTGAAGAAACCTAGTCTTATCCTATTTCAAGATACTATGGTTAAAAAAGAGAAATATTGGGAACTCTTACTCAAAATTTGTCCTGACTAAGATGTTTATGCCACCAACCCCACATGACACTCTAACGGTTTGGTGGCCATGTGGGATTCTGGGCTCCTTAAGCTAAGTGCGTGCAACTCTTTTGTAGGGATTATTCTTTCTGTCTTCTTGAGAGGATCAGACTCTCGATTTCATGTCATCAACTTATATGCCCCTTACTCAGACAAGAAATGATTTTGGGACATAATTGATCAAAGTGGCCTCCTTAATCTAAGCTCCTTATTAGTGGCAGGTGATATGAATGTTACCACGAGATCTGTAGAAATTTGGGTTTGAAAGGTAGAAATGATCAGATGGAAGAATATTTCGAAGATGTTTTTGAAAATTATTCACTTTAGCAAATCATTCCTAATCCCATCTGACCTACTTGGTGGAATGGTCACATGGGGTTGGAATGGATATCAAAGAGTCTCAACCGCTTTATAGTAAATCAAGGTTTTTCTACTAAGTTGGATGGACTTCAATATTGGACATATAATACTTCAATATTAGACCATGAACCCATCTTTATCGAATGGTATGCGACAATGAGAGGAATAATTTCTCATTCAAATTCAACCATGCATGAATAAAAGAAAAGGACTTCGACGACGTAATGAGGTAGTCTTGGAACACTCAGATCCCTTCCTCATTTTCCTCATGTATGGATGCCTTCTACTAGAAATTAAAATTATTAATGCAAAAAGTGAAACAATGGGAAATAGGTAAAAATAAGTTACTCTACAGTGGGCTATTTTCTCGAGATAAATTTATCGAAGCCCCTAATACCCCTTTGGACCCAGGTTTTCTCTTTGAATCCATGAAAAATAATTTTTTATCGTATTAATCCAGAAAGGGGGGAGTTATCAAACAATAGGAAGAGGCTTGCCATTTAAAAACTCGAGCCATTTGGATCTCGGTAGGGAACAAGAACACTCGATACTTTCATAATCAAGCCAACAAAAGAAGTAAGGATAATACAAGATGGAGTATCAGGGATGAAGAGGGGTACACTCTTACTTCCCTTGAAGACATTTGTAGAGAGGCTATACTAGACTTCAATAAACAATTTAAAAATAGAGACGATGTTCCCTTCACAACCCAAATGAATTTTATTAATCTGTACCCAAAGATAATTAGCCTAGATGACATTTCCCACATGGAGAGGCCTATTAGAAAGAAATAACTGTCTAGAGACCGAAAATTTATGTTCATGGACAAAAGTCCCATTCTAGATGGATGGAATATCGAACTCTTCATTCACTTCCTAAACATCATGGAGTCAGATTTGCTGACAGTGGTTGAGGATTCTAGAATATCTTTCTCTATTTTGGGCTCATTAAATTCCACGTTCATCACTCTAATTTCCAAGGTGAAACATCCTTCTTCTTTTGCTGAGTATAGGTCGATTTCATTTTGCAACTCAATCTGCAAATCGATATAAAAAATTATTGTTAATCGTATCAAAGCTCCTATCTCCAAACATATTTCTCCTCAATAATTTGGATTCTTGGATAGTAGTAAAATCCAAGATGTTGTGGCCATAACCCAAGAATGTTTAAATACCACAAAATCTCGAAATCAAGATTATTTCCTCATGAAAATAAACCTACACAAAGCCTTCGAAAATGTGGATTGGGAATTCCTGCGATTAATTCTCCACAGAATTGGATTTGGAGTTAAGCTGACTAATTGTATCATGGCATGTATTTCGAGAATAGGCTATGTTTTCATAATCGATGGGATCCCATCCAACTTCTTCAAGGCCTCAAGATGTCTTAGGCAGGGATGTGCTCTCCCCCCTTGCTTTTCCTCTTGCTTATAGACAGATTGAGCAGAGGCATAATCAAGGCTAGATCAAAGGGAATTATAAAATGATGTAAGATATCCAAAAACATATATATTAGTCACTCAATGTTTGTTGATAATCTGCTATTCATTGGTCATATTTCCATTGCAAAATGGAGAGGTTTTCATAATATTCTTAATATTTATGGAACAATCACATGCCTCTACATGTATAAAGTCAAATTGGTGTTCATTTTGACCACAAAAGAGGAGGGCGTAATTAAATAAATATAAAACATCTTTGAAGTGGGCCATATTACCATGGAGGAAGGTTTCAAATATTTAGGTTTTCATCTAAAACTGAACAAATACAAAATAAAAGATTGGGAGTGGATGATAAATAAATTTGAATGAAATATATCTTTATGGACAAATAAATGGCTCTCTCTCTAAGGAAGAGATTGGTAATGATGACATTAGTTCTTCAAAACATTTATCTGTACTGGATTCTTTTATACTATCTTCCAAAATCCATTATCAAGAAAATAAATTCCATCATTGTTAGATTCCTATGGGATGGAAAAGGGCTCCACAAAAAAATACACCTTGTTTTGAATCTCTCGCTCGTCATGAAAGATATGGTGGTTGGGGTATCAAGGACACTAAAATATTTTGTAAGTCCCTGTTGTCACTACCGCAACACCCTCCAAATTTTTTTCCTACGCTCAATTTCAGAGCCTTCCTTCGACTTATACATTGTGATTGCAAACATGGAAACTCATTTCGTGTGTTTTCTTGAGGTGTTTCAGTCTCTTTTGCAAGATAGGAAAAATGTTGTATTTTCGCATTTTAGCTGTCGCACAATGTGTATAAGCCTGTTTAAAGAGGTCACCTTTGTGTAAATGAGTTGTTCTAACCATGTAAACATTTTTTGCATTCATTTCAAAAGTTTCAAGTGCTATCCCACAAATGTCGTCACGGTCATCGCAAAGTGTATCTTTAGTGTCGCACTTGTCATAAGTTGTCGTAAAGTTGTCACACTAAGGGAAATGAATTCTTTGTGTGTCCTAGATGATATATGTTGTTTTTTCATCAATTATTCTAAGTATGTGATCATAGTCAAAGTCTTATCACTATTCACATCAACCTCATTGATCCCACACTTAGCCAATTTCTGAAAAGCTTCCCAACCAAGCAAACTAGCTTCACCGGGCCTCCTTGAACTGTGCATTGTGCACTATCAGTCCTCTAGATAAGACCTTGCCTCTTGACACTGCGCAATGCTTAGCTCTTGGCTTACAGGATTGTTGCAATGCACAGTGCTAGTGCTCAACCCTCTACCTTGGCTCCTCGAATTGCGCAATCCATCTTCCCAGCTAGGCCTCAACTTCACATTGTATAATATATAGGCCAAATTTAATCCCTTGAGCCCATGAGCTTCATAATTACACAATGGACCAGCATCATATGTCTCCTGGAACTGTGCAATATGCTCATCCAGTGCCCATCCCCTTAGCTTGTCACACTAACCCCCAGAATTGGACAATTTTCTTCCTCAACCCAGCTTAAACAACACATTGCATAGTCTCAATGCTGAAGTTTCACCCCTAACTACTTGAACTACAAAATTTCACAGTCACTGATCCTCTCTCCAATCTTGTTCCTTGGTTCTAGCTCAGTTAATGGATCAATATGCACTATCCTAGACTAGGTGTTTTTGGGGTTGATGTCATCTGATCATGAGTGAATTGCAAATACAGATACCTTATCATAACATGGTTAGATGATGAATAATGCAAGCATGCTAAAAGACATATTTGTAGCTAAGTATGCAAGTTGATCAACTAAGAGAAATAAAAGGGAAACTAGTTTGCGATCACAACTCAAGACTTGAGATCATTGAAGATTCCTTACCTCCAAGCCATGCAAAGGTGGAGAGAAAATCATTCTCAAGTAGACACTCAACACAGAGCAACAACAATGGCTTCACATTGTCACATCATCAAGCAGTCCATGTCAGCAGTGTCATGTCATGTCATGTCATCAACTGTCACATGCCACACCATTATGGTGGATTATGTAATTCATGTTCTGAAATATATTGTAAAGTGAAAGTACAAAGAACATGTATGGAATATGGAGTCATGTAAAGTTGAAAAGTCATAGGAATTCAAGCAGTCATGATGGTAGATGAAAAGTCCTAAGGAAGGTGAGGCATCACCTTCTCATTGTCATATATACACCCTCATTATAAGAGCAAACGACTTTTCACCTTGGCTCCTCCAGCAAGGCATTAGAGAGATAAGCTAGTTCTTTTGAGGAGAAAGGAGTGGCTCTAACACTCCACTATTAGAGCTAGTGGTGTTCATTGTATACATGTGTCTTGGAACTTTTACTTAATATCAAAATCCTTATGGCCAACACGTTCTACATGCATGGATTATGGATATTTGTAATATTATTATCTGAATGTTTGTAATTCGTGTTTGCTTTCATCTGTGCTAAAGTAGTTCAACTATTTTCGTTATTTGGTACTTAAAAAATTGAGAATGTGTTGTAACTGTTATTAGTGTTGTTGCATCCTCACAGGTTGTTCCGTTGGATATTAGACATATCTTCCATGTTACATTGGTTTCAATTACAATCGCATCTATGTGGACTATTCCGCTTGATATTGTATGGATTCTTTACGCGTGTTTCTACTAGGGTGGTACTATTACCTCTCTCTTAGAGGCTCACTTCTCCTCCCCATATGCAGTGAAAGAAATTTGACACACATATGACTGAACACTCATGAGGCACACCCCCTTGATTTTCGAAGGAACATCTGTACTCCTCTCTATTGCTAATAGATAGATCCAAGGCATATCTTTAAGATAACCAATAAACAGACCATATTCTGGATGGGGCTCCTATCCCAAACATCGTGAGGTCTAATTGGGACCACATATTAGGGATACCCATTGAATGTTGGCGAGTCCAGTATTGTCAACATTTTTCACGCTAGAAGGAGGGAAAATGTAATTTTATGGATGATAACCTCACCAACCCCAACCTTACATCTTTCGGTCAAGGCAACAACATTCCTAAAACCTCCCTTGCGCATATTCTTTAAGTTGGTAATCCTTCTCAGCCCAAGACTGTACAAACTTTTAAAATATCTTAGGACCAGATCCGAGCCATCTGCCTTATCACCTGCAAGTTTGCAAGAGTTATTGGATTGATACTCACAGTATGGTGGTCTCAGTACCAAACCACCCCCACTGGGATAGTGGTATCAATAGTTGAAGATTTGGTTCTTGCCACCCTTGAAGTTTAGCAGATTCTGAAGAGAATGCAAAGAAACTAGAGCAACCTCCAACCTTAGACGATGGTGATGGTGACAATGTGGTACTCTCGGATGATACTTTCTATGGGCTAGGTGATGAAGAAGAAGAAAAAGAAAACCAATCAAATTATGATGAAGAATGGGAAAATGGTGATGAAGATATGGCGGACCAAGATTTGGACTGGATGTCTCACAACCCACTTGCACTACTCGGCATTCTACAGAAGATAACAAGACATCCAAAAAATATATTAACGAACTATGACCTTGACAAAGCAATAAAGTTGGAGGACCATCTAGACAACTTCTACCTACATCTGCAAATGTTAGAGGTACATTATGATGATGTTGCATGCAAAATTTTTCCATGCACCTTAGATGGTAGAGAATTGTATGGTATTATAGTCTTCCTCCAAATTCCATCTAGAACTGGAAGTGGTTCAAGAATATTTTTCTTGAAAAAATCGCTAATGACAAAAACCCTACCATGTTGTTGAAAGAGCTGGGAAATCTCAAGATGGAGGAGAAAGAGAAAGTGAAATATTTCAATCAAAGGTTTAACTGTATCTTGAATAGATTTCCAGTAGCCACAAAACCTCATGACTCCATTTCTATCGATTATTTCACATTTTCCTTACCAATAAGCATTACCAAATTCATGAAAAGCACTGCAAAACCAACTTTGGCTGAGAATTTTGAAGAGGAGATCATAGTTGAAGAGGCCTTGCGTGCAATCACATTCATTGTAGATGATGAATAAATAGAGACTCCAAAGACATGGGGAAAAGGTCTCATACCTCCATAAGCAAGGCCAAGGAGAAATAATAAATTGATCTTGATATCTTGACCGCATTATCAAGTTTATGTCCAATGATTTGGAATAATTGAAAAAAGGTCAAGAGAGACCATCATGAGCAACAAGCCTCCTAAGTTCAAATTTATGAGAAGGATGGCTAACTCTGGTAGCAAAAGCAACCAATTGGCCAATCTTGTGTAAAGCTCAAATGTTGTGCTAAATTTTGAGAGTATGGGCATGGATCAATATTGTTCGTTTCACCAAGAATATCATTCGGAAAAAGCATGCCCACAATGGAACCACAACATGAATGCTCTTACTGCACATTTTATTGACACAATATTTTTTGACAATCAGACTGAGCCTAAGGAAAAAACTTTTGTGAATGAATAAACTTCAAGAGTGGGGCATGCATTTAACACATTTAGTTGCGTACTTGTAGTTGGAAAGAGCATTGTTGAAAATCAGCCAGTGAGTGATGGCCCGACCCAGAAGCAGAGCAACTGGTATAATTTGAGAAGCTAAGGGTCAACCAACAAAAAAGAATTGATGAAGCAAAAGTGAAAGATAATTTGTTAAAGAATATCAGTTCGCCCGTCAACTCAAGATAAAACACTCAGAGCAAGTCTGGAAATGTAGTTACAGTGAAAAGTACTTCTGCAAGTAGTAAGAGTAAGTCCATCACTCCGAAAGTCGTGGACTAAGTTACGCCTTAGACATGTCAGAAATATCTCCTGCATTATATTACAACATAGCTGAAGAGATGAAGATACCTCGCACGAATATTTCACTTTTTGAATTGGCGAAGATCACGAGCCAATGAAACATGCTCCTATGCACACTCAAACAGTTCGCCTCATGTAATGATACTTCTTCACAAAATGGATCTAGTCGAATCTCCACTTAATTCTTTAACATTTGAAATTTTAAATTATAATGTATACAATTGTTTAGTTCATTCTGGTGCATCAATAAATGTAGTTCCTTTAACTGTCGCAAAGAAAAATCAATGCAAAATGGGATAAAATTGATGCACAAATTATTCAGCTGGGCAAGACTCTTGTCCATGCGATTGGTGAACTTGGAAATGTGTTAATATGCTTATTATCTAGCCAACACGTTCATCAATGTATAAACATAGTAATTGTGGAAATTCCAGAATCATATGGTGTATTATTGAGCAAAGGTTGGTCCATCAAGTTACAAGGGTATTTTGTGATGGACTAGTCACATTTGTGGCTTCCATACAAGGTTAGAAACAATCAAATTTGGGTGAACTCAGAGTGGTACATGAAACACATGGTAACTCCCTTAGAGGGCAAGAATGAGCCAATGGCTTTCACAGATCTCATATTTGGAAAATCCTTCTTGGAAATTGATATGGGTTGGTATCTTGCTCAACCATCCCTAGTTCCACTAGACACATAGTTGGAGCTCCTTCGTAGTCCAACTGGTGGAAATTACGTTTTTGCAGTTAGTAGTAGTAGTAATAGTAGTACTAGTGCAATACATAGTCATTATACATATGATTTTTGAACATTATACTTTGATGGTTCCAAAACATGGGAGGGACCTAGAGCTGGTTTTGTTTTAGTAGACCTACAATATAGTAAACATTTGATCTCTAACTGCTTGGAATTCGAGTGCAGGAAAAACATAGCAGAATATGAAGCACTCATCTTGGGTTTGCAAAGAGCCATCAACATCAATGTTGAAATTCTTAAAGCAGTAGGTGATTCAGAAATTTTCGTACGGTGGGTATGTGATACTATACACTACATGTCACTTTATCTGAAAAGTTATCAACAAGAGGTATGGCATTTTATTTCAAATTTCCAAGCTTTTAACGTTATTTCTATTCCTAGAATAGGCAACGTAGCTACGAATGCATTCCCAAATGTTGTTTCTAGGTTATCATCGCTTAGGGATGATCTTTTTTTAGAAATTATTTATAAGCCATCCATCCCTAAAAATATTACTAATTTACGCGTGTTCAATGGTGACTAGCAGATACTGCACTTTATGGCAAACATTGATGTATTCAAGGATGCAACTATCAATGAAGATGAGCATGAAAACGGGTTGCATGATGCAGCTTACGTAGGCAAAGAAAACCCCATGCTGAAGGGAGTGGTATCATTGGAAAATTTGTACGATTTGGAGAACCGCTTTTGAGGGCTAGTCAATGCAAAAACCCATAGCTCAACAATGTCGCATGAGCGATAAATCTAGGAACATAAAAAAGATCCAAATTTTGTCAATCTTGGTACTTGCTACACACCACATGAGCAATAAGCTTTTATCTTCTTATTCAAGCAGTATCAAGATGTATTCACGTGTATGTACGTCGAGCTCAAAACTTTTGACATGCGAATAATCTAGCATATGATTCCAATCAAAGAAGGGGCCAATCCTTTTCAACAAAAGTTGCAGAAGGCACATCCAACGCTTAAGCCCCTGATTCAAAAGGAGTTGAGGAAATTTGTGGGTGATTGGATCATATAGAAAGTACAACAATTAACTTGGGTATCGAACTTGGCCTCGGTTAGAAAGGAGTTCGGGGAAATCCGCTTATGTGTTGATTTTTGTAACTTGAACCGCACCTCAAACAAAGACAATTACCCCATACTGTCTATGGAACAAATAATGCAAACAAAATCAAGGTGAGAGATATTTTTTTTATTGGATTGGTATTCTGATTACAACTAGTTTCTAGTCTCATAGCTTGATAGATTAAAGACAATGTTCTGCATGAAGTGGGGTATGTTCACGTTTAAAAGAATACCATTTGGGTTTATCAATGTTGGTGCAACATTTCAACGTGCCATGGACATCGCATTTTTTGGACTTATTGGACAAAGAATAGTGGTCTATCTTGACGATGTCACAGTATTTTCGAAGAAGAGATCCGAACACATACGCCACTTGAAGAAAATTTACGAGCAATGTCACAAATACGAGATATATCTTAATCCCAAAAATAGTTTTTTTGCAGTTTCCGAGGGTAACCGCTTGGGCCCTATCATTTCCAAAAGTGGGATTAAAGTATACCCAGAGAGGGTCAAAGAAATTACGCAAATTCCTTTCCCTGTGAACAAAAAAGTTATGGATACCTTCTAGGGGAAAATTAACTCCCTTCGCAAGTTCATCTCTAATTACGCTAAGATTGTGAAACCAAGACAGGAGATGGTAAAGAAGGATGTAATCCATAGATGGGATAAAAGGGAAAAGGACATGTTTTCCCATATTAAGCTAGCCATTATGGAAGCACCCACTTTGTACAACCCAAATTTCAGCAAATATTTTATGATCTACACTTTCGCTTCTGACACTTATTTTGTCGATGTGCTTACACAAAAGGATGATCAAAATAATGAGAGGCCAATATCTTTCATGAGCACTACCCTCCTAGGACCTGAACTTAATTATCCTACCATCAACAACAATCTTATGTAGTATACAAGGCGGTGAAGCATTTATGACCCTATATCTTGAAAAGAAATTGCATCATCTTTGCTCCACACCCAATAGTTAGATAATTGTTCATTCAACAAGAGTTGGGTGAGAGAAGAGTGAACTGGATGACTATTTTATAGGAATATGATCTATATTTCAATCCATTTCATATAATCAAGGGCCACAGTATGTGTAGGATAAGAGTGGAAGCAGTGGATGCAAAAGAAGAAGATCCTTTCGGATTGGGGTAGGAGATCGAAATGTACAATGTTGAGCGAGCTCCTCCCACTACCATCAAGAACTCTTGGTACACAGATGTGTGCTAATAACTTGAGCACGATAGAAGAGGGCACTCAGACTTAAAGCATTTTCTTATCAGTTGGTGCATGTGGTGCTTTTTAGGAAGCATCATAATAGAGTATTGCTCAGGTACCTAGAAGAGCATGATTGAGAGAAAGTATTGTGTGATCTCTACGATGGACCAATGAGGGGACACTCTACAGGTAACACAACTATGCATAAAGTTATGTGGGTCAGTTTCTATTGGCCTACATTATTTAAATATTCTCACACCTATGCTCGCAAGTGTTCGGTTTGTCAAAGGTGTGTCATCCGAAAGTAGAAGTCAATCACCCCATTGTAGCCTATCACAATGGAATAACCATTTCAACAGTGGGGCTTAGATGTCATTAGAGAAATCTTTCCACAGTTGTCAAAGAAGCACCACTACATTCTCACTGCTACAGACTACTTCACGTGGTGGACAAAAGTAGTTCTACTAAAATAGGTGAATGATCAGGAATTCATCAACTTCCTTAAGTAGAACATCATTTTGTAGGGTCGACATTCTGACTTCACTTTTTTTCGATAATGCAACATATTTTTCATCATCAAAATTATATGATTTTGCATTAGAAAATGGAATTGTATTGAAACATTTAGCTAACTACTATCCGAAGGGGAATCACCTTGATGAGTCCATAAATAAGGACCTTATATGTATCATCAAGAAGACCATCTTCTTTGAAAAAAGGAACTAGTGCTCTACTTTTGTAAATTCCTTGTGGGCTGACCAAGTCACACCAAATCCCTCTTTGAAAACCTCCCCTTACTTCCTACTATATGGAAGAGAAGTCACCCTTCCTCCTAACATATACTTTCCTGCTCTTTAACTTCCACAAGAATCCCAAGGAAAGCCATGTTTATTAGTTCAGCGTAGGATGGACACTCTTCACAAGCTACAGGAAGAAAGGCTGAAAGAAAAAGAAAAAATTTCCCTTCACTAGGTTCATATAAGGAGGTGGTTTGACAAGAAGTTTGCAGAGAAGAATAAATTTAGTGTGGGTGACTTTGTCTTGAAGTGGGACAAATCCCACGAGAACAAAGGCAAACACACCAAGTTTCAATCCTCGTGGATTGGATCGTTCACTATTCACGAAAATCTTGTCAAACACACATATCATCTACAATCACTATAAAATAAGATTGAATCTCTCCCTATCAATGGCCAAGATTTGAAGCATTATTTTCAATGATGATCAGGGTTGTTCCCTACACTATGTACATAGCCTTTTCTTGGTTGTTTAATTTCCTTTTTATTTTTATTTTTTTGTCATGTAAATAAAGTTTGTGTGTCAACATGTTTTCTAGCTTCTTTATGTGTGGTTGAGTTAAAAGAGAGTCTTGAGACACTTTGTGACACAGGCAAGTTCCCTCTGCGGACATGGGCAACCCCTCTAGCCCTAGAGTGGGTCTAGTTACATCAAAGACAATACCAAAGCAAATTTCCTTAGAAAGTTGATGTCATGAAGGTTTACCTTCAAACGGTCGTTTGATGAAGTTCCTGTTGTGATGATCCAACTTTCCTTCTTCTAATCACTTGTACCTAAAAACAACATATAGAACACAACCACGAACATAATAGAGTATGAAACAAACTATCTACTTAAAGAATCAAGGAGCTTCAAGCTATCATTACGCCTTTCGACATATGATATAGGAAATAAGATTTTGATTTGTATTAATGTAAATCAAAGTAGAACTTACAACCAAGCCTTGACGTCGTAAGTCTCCTGGAAGGGTCCCGTCAGTATGTCTCCACAAGAATTCACTCGTATACTGTCGCCCAAAATCTGAACAAATCTCTCTCCTACCTAAAAGGCTAATGCTAGAATACTCTTACAACCAAGTTAACTCCACTCAAAACCATCCCAAACTAAGTTACATGAGAGGCTACTTCCACACTCTAGCAAAAACTCTCTACTCTTACTATTGAATTCTTGAACTCTAAAGCTAATTGATCTCAGTCATGGAGGAAGTATTTATAGGAGGAGGAGCTTCCATAAAAGGTGGGAGAAAGAGCTTATCACTTTGAGAGGTTGTACAAAAGGTGGAAAAACCATCCCAAAGGAGAGAAGTGAGCTCATCTGCTCCAAAAACCAACCCTAGGACTGCCCATGAAGCTATTACACTTCAAAGCTTCGACGAGTTTGTTTAAAAAACTTGCCAAAAATAGCTTGTCGTGAGTGCGACGTAGAGACAAAGTGAAGACTTCACTAGGGCTAGTGCAATCTTGGCCATCTTCGCGGGTGGAACAATTATTGTCCAGTGATGACCCAAAAACATAAGTAAAAAAGGGTCTGCTCTAGGAGAAGTAAATTGAGATATTCTTCCTGAGATGACAAGGAAGATATTGACACATAATTTGCAACATGACACAAGGCAGATGTCAATAACATGGACCGGCAGTGTCCAGAATTAGGGAATGCGGGGTCGTTGAAAAATTACTGTGTAACACACTTCAACATTTGGCTAACCTTCGATCCACCTTCCTTGTGTTGGTTATATCTTTTAGTCAATGAAGTTCTGATGGAAAATATGATCCATCCATGAGGAGAGTTTTGGTTAAACCATGAACCTATGTCTATTGAGGAAACCTTATGCTTATATTTAGTTTTTATGCTCCGGTGTCTTCACGCTTATCCAATTAGTAGAAAAGGAGAAGGGGAAAATACAAATGAAAAAACCTAAATAAGAGGTATTTATATGCTTCTCTGAAGGAACAACCTCTCTTACTCTCAACACACAATGCTATAAAACAAATAAATAAAGGTGAAAGAAGAGAAAGGCTCCCTACCCAAAGAGGTGAAGCAAGCAAATCGGTCGGGGTATTGTCTAGGCTTGTTGGCAGTGGAACAACACCAAAGATGAAAAACCATACTCTAAACATCTTAAGCTCACAAAATTCACTACCCTTCCCAACTCAAAACATTGTGATATTACAGAATCCTATGTTGTGTTTGACCGAGGAGGTATAAAGGGGACCATTTTTATTTATGGGGTAAGTGGGGAGACCAAATTAATATACATAATGAATCAATACTCTCCAAAGAACCAAGACCCTATGCGAAAGAGTTAACCAAGGCAGAGAAGCTATAATTCTACCAGTGTGTCGCCAAGTGTTATCGCTGCTACAACACCCTCCAAAATTTTGGCCTACGCTCAAATTTGGATCCTTCCTTGGTCTTTTACATTGTCTTTGCAAACATTGAAACTCATTTCGTGTGTTTTCTTGAGGTGTTTTGGCCTCTTTTGCAAGATAGGCAAAATGTCGTCTTTTCGCATGTTAGCTGTCGCACAATGTGCATAAGCCTTTTATAGTGGTTTTAAGAGGTAATATTAGTGTAAATGTGTTGTTTAACCATGTAAACATTTTTCACACTCTTTTCTAAAGTTTCAATCACTATCGCACAAGTGTCATCACGGCCGTCACTAAGTGTATCTTTAGTATCACACTTGTCGCAAGTTGTCGTAAATTTGTCACACTAAGGAAAATGCATTGTTTGTGTGTTTTGGATGATATATATTGTTGTTTTGTCAGTTATTCTAAGTGTGTGATCACATTTGAAGTCTTATAACTATTCACATCAACCTCACTGATCCCGTACTTAGCCAATTTCTGAAAAGCTTCCCGACCAAGCAACCTAGATTCCCCCAACCTCCCTAAACTATGCATTATACAGTCTCACTCATATAGCTATGACATTTCCTCTTGAAATTATGAAATGCTCAGTTCTTACCTTCTAGGACTGTTGCACTACGTAGTTCTAGTGCTCAAGCCTCGACCTTAGCTCCCAAAATTACGCAATCCATCTTCCGAGCTAGGACTCAACTATGCATTGCACAATCTATAGGCTCAAGTTGATCCCTTGAGCCCTTGAGATACATAATTTCATAATGGCCCAGCCTCCTCTGCCTCCTGAAACTGTATAATATGCTAATCCAGTGTCCATCCCCTCCCCATGTCACACTGAAACCTAGAATTACACATTTTTCTTCCTCTTCCAAGCCTGGACTGCGCATCGTGCAATATTAAGGATCAAGTTTCACCCTTGACTTTTTTAACTACACAATTGTGCATTCATTGAGTCCCTCTCCCATCTTGTTCCCTGTTTCTGGCTCAGTCAATGTATCAATATGCACTGTCTTAAACTAGGGGTTTTTCGGGTTGATGTCGTCTCGTCATGAGTGAATTGCATATACAAGTACCTTATCATAACATGTCAAGATGGAAAAGAAGGATATGAATAAAGGAAACATGTTGAAAGACATATTTGTAGCTAAGTATGCAACCTGATGAACCAAGAGAAATTAAAGAGACACTAGTTTGCGATCACAACTGAAGACTCGAGATCATTGAAGATTCCTTACCTCTAAGCCATGTGGAGGTGGAGATAAAATTATTCTCAATCAAACACTCAACACACAACAACAACAATGGCTTGAAATTGTCATATCATCAAGCAATCCATGTCAAGAGTGTAATGTCATGTCATGTCATGAGTTGTCACATGCCATACCATTATGGTGGATTATGTAATTCATGTTTCTAAATGTATTGTAAAGTAAAATTCCAAAGAACATGTATGGAATATGAAGAGTTATGTAAAGTTGAAAATTCATAGGAAGTCTAATAGTCATGAGGGTAGATGAAGAGTCTGAAGCAAGGTGAAGCATCACCTCATCTTTTTTATATATACACCCTCATTGTAAGATCAAAGTACGTTTCACCTTGGCTCCTCCCACAAGGCATTAGAGAAATAAGCTAGTTCTTTTGAGAAGAAAGGAGTGGCTCCAACGGTCCACTATTGGAGCTAGTGGTGTTCATTGTATACATGTTTCTTGGAACTTTTACTTAGTATCAGAAGCCTTATGGCCAACACGTTCTTCATGCATGGATTATGGATATTTGTAAGACTATTCTGTGAATGTTTTTAATTCATGTTTTCTTTCATCTGTGCTAAAGTAGTTGAACTATTTCGGTTGTTTTGGTACTTATCATATTTAGAATGTGTTGTAATTATTACTAATGTTGTCGCATCCTCGTGGACTATTCCACGGGATATTAGACAAATTTTATGTGTTACATTGGTTGTAATGACCATCACATCTATGTGGACTATTTCGCTTGATGTGTTATAGATTCTTCTTATTTACATGTGTCTCTACTAGGGTGGTACTATTAAATCTCTCTTATAGGCTCACTTCTTGTCCCCCTCCATGATTAAAAAAATTTGACACACATACGACCGAACACTCACTAGGCACACCCCCTTGCTTTTCTAAGGCACATCTTCACTCTTGTCTCTTGCTAACAGTTAGTGCCAAGGGATATCTTTAAGATAACCTACAAATGGTACATATTCTGGATGGGGCTCCTATCCCAAATAGAGTGAGGTCTAATTGGGACCACAAATCAGGGAGACCCCTTAAATGTTGGTGGGTCCAAAATCGTCAATAGACCCTCATAGCCTAGAACCTATGGACATCCCTCAATTGAAAAGGCATTTGGAAACAAATTATCAAAGAAAAATTCCTACAAAAGAAGCATGCAGAGGATTGGATCAAAGAGGGACCCAAGGAGCATAAAGGGGCTTCATATGTTTGGAGAAGAATGATGAGAAACAAGTAATGGCTTCTTGGAAACCCGAGATGGGACCTAGCCTGGAGGGGGGATATGATATAAATTCTCTTGGATGCAATCAAAGGGATATATGGAATATTCACTCTTTCCGCTTTTATTATAGAGCACCTACATTCAAATTTGTGTTGATCGAACCTCCCTTTTGCCCACATGATTATGGCTCAAAGCCTCTGATCTTGGTATGTCAAAGAATCTAGTGAAAGAATGGGCTCCATACATCTCATATATATGTCATTTTGGCATTGTCTTTTTAGATAAAGAAGGCAGAAGGTCCTGGGCCAACAACATGAAAAAAGATAAACTAGAGGTTAAAGAGTTATACAAATACATCTCTAAAGGATGTCACCTACCAGATAATGCTCCCTAGCTACAAAAAACTTGGAAATGGAACATTCCATTGAAGTTGAAATGCTTCATTTGGTTGGTGGTCCATAATAGAATCTTCACCTAGGACAACCTCCTACAAAGAGGATTCCAGGGTCCCAGTAGATGTTCTCTATGTAAAGACAAACTTGAAGACATTGTTCACCTATTCCTAAATAGCACATTTGCAGTTTTGGTATGGAGAGGGGTCCTACACTCCCTCAAATTTTAGGAAGAATGGGACTTGAGCTCAATTGAAGCATGATTATCTCTGTGGATCCATAAATACAATCCATATTGATCTCCACCCTTCTACATTCTCTGGGGCATCCAAAGAAGTAAGAATGGTAAAATTTCTAAACAGATGATGCCAAAAGTGAGAGACACCCACACCAATATTACAACTTATTTCTCATAAATTGAACCAAAGAGGGAGAATCCAATGAACAAGACTTATTCACTCAAGGACATTTGGGCTCATTATCCTATGGTTTTCTTTAATGGAGCCTCCAATAATAGGATATGTGGAAGTGGGGACTTCCTTGTAATGAAGCCTAACACCTCTTTCCACTTCACTTGGTATTGTGGCACCAACACTAACAACAGAGTTGAGTTTCTAGATATATGGGACGCTCTTTATTATCCAAGCTAGCTCAACATCAATGACCTAATGGTTTTCAAATACTCAAAATTGATTTTGGATTGGATCCATCAATGATAATTTCTCATATGACCCTCTCTCTCCTTCTGGTTGCAGTGCATCAAACCTTTGTGAATCTCATTTCAAAACATATCCTTCAATCATGTCTTTAGAGAACAAAACAAAAAGGTTGATTCCTTATCTAATAAAGGATGCAATCTCTCACCTAGAAAAATGTTCTATTAGGATTCGATAGAGGCAAACTCTATAGCTCGGGATCCTTCATCCCTTAATGATATCTTGTTCAACATTTTGTCATTATTTCTCTTTTGATGTCATTGTTTTTCATGCTATCCTTTTCACTCCCCTGCTGCAAATGTTTTCCTCGTATTTCTACTCTTTGTAGACCTTCTTGCAGCCAAGAAAAAACCATCATAAAAATCCTTGTTTTGTTGATTTAGATTTTTAGGAGTTCCAATAGATATAGAGTTATCATTAGTTTGTTCCTGTAGGAATTCCAGTAGGAATTCTATTGAACTTTTCAGACTTTGAGATATTTTTTTGGAAAATCTATGTACTTTTATCAATGAAAGAATGACATTTTTTTCTCATTGAAAAAAAAGAAGATAAAGAATTGGAAATTAAAACAACATCTGAACCCAATTAAGGGTTAGAAATTTTCATAAAGATTCAGGAAACAATTTAATGTTAGCAATTTTCATAAAGATTCAGGAAACCTACCCATCCGAACCTTTCCTAGCATCTCAAAAATGCAAGAGAGAGGGACATCCTCGACCACCATCATCTTAACCTTCCAAGATCTCTCCTTGACGCAACATTTTTTTTGTTTTTCCACCAAGAGTGTCCCTTGTAGGATGGTCTACCACTGCATGAAGAGGTTTGAAATGAATAGAAGCATGTCCCAATGAATAATCAAAAAAATTTCTTCGAGGAGATGGAAGAAAATCATATGAGAGTGACAAACAAAGATGAGGACCCAAGTGGGAAAGGATGCAAGATGAGGCTTTTCCAGCCAACATGAGCTTGATACTCATTGAATTTTTTAATCCACTAGGAGGCTAGATGATCACAAACTGGAAAAAGAAAGACCCGAGATTCCCTCACAAACCTACACTTTTGGCTTATATCGAGTTAACAAAATTGTCGTCACTGGAAAGACACCTTAGGATCCCCACAAAAATGAGACTGTGACAAATAATGGAATTTTTGTGTACGTGTGTGTGTGGATGGTTTAAATGGTTAAAAATATGTGTTTTCTTTGGTGTTAGCTTCAAATTTAGAGGAGGTAGAGTATTTACACCATACATTTTAGTAGTTAATCACTTTGCGAAGGTATTACAAATATTCCAATACATAATAAACATTTCTATTGCAAAGGCCCAACTAGTGAATGTGTTTTATTCTAAGTAAAAAGCTAATATATGGTGTGGATAATATGTTTCTATAAAAAAAATTATGGAAAGGAAGTATATGAATACGATTACTCCAATACATACATGATAGACATTTCTATTGCAAATGCCCAATTAGTGAATGTGTTTTAGTCCAAGTAAAAGTTAAGATGTGGTGTGGATAATATGTTTCTATAAGAACATCTATAGAAAGGAAGAATATGAATATAAAATGCAACAAACACCTTGCTCGAGGAGGGGACCATGATATACCATAATAGTTAAGAGAAAAGATGGTACATGGGTGATTTCACCTTCACAATTTTCTTTTGGGTAGTACTACCTTGTTTTCCTTGAAATCTCTCACATCAATCTTGACTTGAGTTGTCCTTTGATTTCACCCCATGTTATTTGGGAAGGAACACACTCTCCATATAGAGGGAGGTATAGCTTGTCCAAATTCCTTGGAAGCTTCATTATTATTCATCATTCACGGATCATTTTTCCATTCTCCAAAAGAACATTCTTCCTATTATCATATCCTTTTTTTACTTCATTTTATCCTAGATTTGGCTCTTGGATTTTCTAGCATTTGTGTTTGCACTCCCACATCGTAATCATATTTGTTATATCCTTTAGTCCCATTGACCTATTTATGGTCGTTCGTCGAACATTAATAAAATTGTCACATCTTATCTTATTTTATCTTATCTTATCTCCCATGTTACGAGAATTTTTCTCCTCTGTGAAAAGGAGAAACCTACATGATACCACGGTTATTATGCATGCAAATGACAAGAAAATACCATGATCATATAGTTAATAAGATTGTGTGAAATTTTTTATTTTTTGTTTATAATATGAAAGGAACGTGATGAAGTTGAGGGAAAACCATGTCTAACATATCCAAAACACCACTAAACCTCCAATTGTGATAGTTTTGTCCATTCGTCCTTTTGAAGCCAAGTGTTCCTCTTCTAGGTTAAAACCATAAGGCAACCAATAGTTGGTCTCTTTTTTTATACACTAAAAAGCACTAGAAAGGAAGGATATATTCAAGGGATGGTCGGGAAGAGAAATGGAAGACGTTCTTTATGTTGTGTAGCTCAATTGAAGAAAGTTCCATTTATTATTGATGGATTTATGAGGGCTTTGAGAATTATGTAGTGAGAAAATTAACCAAGTTATGGGAATATTGGGTTGCATTTAGAAATTTCAAATCCATGTAGGAGCTTCCTCCACCCTTATGGTATGCTCTTGTTTGGTGGTGGAATCCATTATTGATCCCTACAATTGGATGGTGTGATAGATTCACTAATTCATGATAGTATTGGGTTGCATTGAAGATATTAGATCCATGTAGGAGCTTATTGTTTCCCTTGTGATATTATGTTCTAGCTTAGGGGTAGAATCCATTATTGATTCCTATGGTTGGGTGGAGAATCGCTCCTTCATAACTAGTTTGGTGGACTTCATTTGTTCACATATAAGGATTTGAATTTATTTTTATGGAATGTTATTATTTGTATTATTTCTCACATATAAGGATTTGAATTTGTTTCTCTACGAAATGTTGTTATTTGTATCCCATTACTTTAATTTCATGAACTAAATTTGGTTGCATGTAAATAATGTTTATGAAATGATTAGTTGGATGAAATTGAGATGATAATCTCATGTGAGTAGTGCATGTGGATAAATAATTCTTGATCATTTGATAAGCATCATTGTGCATGCATTTTTATTTCCATTAAATATAATTAGGCACCTACATTTACATGTTAACTATGTTATGTAGTTGTCAGGAGTTTAATTTGACTCACAATTAGCAATTTTCATTTGTATATGAAACAAAGAATTTGTAATGGAGATCTTAGATGGCCAAGGGAAGCATCTAAATATAGTACACTTAATGACGCTTAAGTTACCTTTAAAATATCCATTAAAATACAATTTGACCCAACCTTTTTGAAGAAGGGTTCAAACTCATGCAGGTTGCCTAATTTTTTAAACTTTTTTGTTTATAATCAAATTATAATGAAATAACATTTTTTTCTATGTATAAAAGCATCTTACCATCCATACCATAAACAAGAGCAAGAAATTCTATAGGACTCACACTCAAATCCATTACAACAATATACTCAATATGAGATTATCATATCCCAAGGTAAATCCAATTGACATATATGTATGTATGTATGTATGTATGTATGTATGTATGTATGTATATCTGTACAGAGAGAGAGAGAGAGAGAGAGAGAGAGAGAGAGAGAGAGAGACTATTATATTAATAAGGAATGTCATTATCTTTATAAACACTCCTATTAACATAATGATCATGATATTTCGAGACTTGTGTATTGTTGCACATCATATTCCACAATAACTATAATATAACACACAAATGAAAATGAATTTATAATGACCAACCTAGATCCATCTTAACTCTGGATCTATCAAGCGTCAAAATGGATCAAATCTCTTGAGGTGCAAAACTTTCCTCAAGTTTTGCACTAGGAGGTTTACACCTTGAGAAATTTGATCTCTCTTGATACTTGATAGATCCCGTGTTAAGATGGATCGCTAATAATATACAATATATTATTATATTACTATATATATATATATTATATATATATATTATATAATATATTATATATATTTATATATATATATATATATTATATATATATATATAAATATATATTATATATTATAATATATATATATAAATATTATATATATATATATATATAAATATATATTATATAATAATTAAATTAACTTTGTTTTTGTATGTGTTTCGGAGTCATTACCTAAATATTTACTCCGTAAGGCGTTTCCCTCTGAAATGAACTCCCCCAAATGCCTTTCTGTCCTAATCATAACCGTTAGATCTTTTGTTAGATGTTTGAACAAAAATCAGCTGTCTGATTTAATAAAAAATGTTTTAAAACATTAAAAAACCTTAAAAAACATTTCACTTTCCCCTTGACATTTGTGCGCCTCTCTGTTTGTATAGTTGAATCGGCATTGGCAATGGCATCCTTGTATCCTCCTACCCCCAAAACCCTTCTGAAACTGAAATCTGGATAGAAATCGTGCAAACGAGTGAAGGGAAACAACGATACGACTCCACCAGCATTCAAACCTAGAGAGATGCCCTTTCTCGTGTTGCAAAAATCACAACCCTTGCTGGCTTGGTTGCTACGCTGTAGTACTATGTACAATTTTGACTGAATGGAGGTTCTCCACTCACCACCGGCTCAGGTAATGTTTCCTTTTCTAAAATTGTTGGCCACTTTATTTCCCTTTTATTTTCTAAGCTATATGTCTTATATCGAGCTAAACCCTAACAGGCAGGCTGTTTTTGTAGGTAAAGAGGGCAACCACCAGGGTCGTCGGCTCCAATACTTTACCCAGTAGGCAATTGTGCACTTCCTATAACCCTTCTAGTGTGTACAGGTAGACCTTTGATACTCATTACTCTGACCTCTGTGGTAGCTTTCAATGTATTCCTTTGGTTACTTGAAAATTATTATGGAATGAATCATGATGCATAGTGTTTGTATGTGACTGTACTTTTAATCATCTACAGAGCCTTATGTCTTTACAATAGTAATTTTAAAGTACCAAAGAAAAATTTGAATTTTCCCTCGTAAATTAGGGCTAAAACATAACTCTACTCTAATGGGAACCCATGTTGTCACTGTGGCTTGGGATGTCTGCAAGGCATGCTTAAGGAGCAAGACATTTAAAAATTCATGATGCTTGCCGCCTCTTACAGGATGCACTTTTCTACACACTAATTCAGTTAAAAAAAATTCTCATGATTATTTTCATGCACAGCATATGTCCTTCTATGCTTCACTGAGGTCCTAGGGCATGTTTTGCTTGTGGTGTATATGGAGTTCATTTGAGAGATCATTTTATTTTCTTTATAAATATTAATTAGTTACCACTCATGCTTGACATTGCTTAATCTTCTGAGTTTTTCACTTTGGCTCGTGTGACATATTTGCCAAAACTAGACCGTCCACACCTTCAAAGACTGGATTTTTCCAGAACTGGATTTCGAACGAACGGAGTGACTGAGCTTGGGAGTTTAGTGAAGCTGAAGAATGTTCCCTTATGGCCAATTTTTCTGGCAGTCATTCCTAGATCATTGCTTGCATCCATGATTTTTGTAGACCACAATGCTGCTTCCATTTTGATACAAGTAATCCTTCTGGCATCCCCAATTTACTTTTTAGTTTCATCAAGTAGAGGTTACTATTATTGCTTTTAACTTTCTAGAATTTATTAGGGTGCCATTTATTGTCATCTCTTTCTCTACTCTCAGTCCATATTGATTGGAATACAGGACAGGGTCACTATTAGACTAAATCAGACCCAAGTTTAGTCTAAATGAAATCAATAATTCCCTTTCGCTGCAGAATAAAGTTGGCCCTAATACAAGAAGGACCATGTCAAGAAACTGGGATATATCAATTATAGCCATCCTTGTATTTATGTCTGGCATATTTGGGTTGCCTTTCTGCTACGGTCTTTTCTTTCAGGTAAAAGTGTGCTGAACATATCAGAGATGAAACCTACTTCTACTGCAATCAACAACTTGACAGTCAAAATTATTGGTAGACTTCAATTATTTCAAATATAATTCAAGTATTTTAAATATTCCTCTTGTCATGTACACTTAACAGAGCCTGAAGCATGTCCAAGCTCTTACACATGAGAAACATTCGGATCTAGAGAGCCAGGAGTCCCAGAATGATATTAGAGTCTAGCGCATTTCAGGCCTGATTGCTTCCTTGCTGTCAGGCCTTCCGCTTGCTCCAGGATTAAGTTGGGTCACTGCAAAAATTCCTCTTGCTGTGGTTGTTGGCTTATTCATAGAGGTAAGTTGAGATCATGACCTAAAAACATGTTTGCAGAGTTCCATTTAAATCATTTTCACTAACTACAGGAAATTGCAATACCATGTTAGCTCATCTCATTTTCATCATCTCTTTGAATCCACATAGGAAGCTATATTGTAATATTATGCTGTGTCACAACATTTTCGTCATCTATTCAAATATACATTGGAAGGGTTTTTTTTTTTTTTTTTGAGCCAGCAAAGCTGGCCCATGTGTATAAGCACCAATATTCTCACCAGGGCTCCAGAGATCTGAACCAGCCATTTGAGAGGTCTGCATCAGCCAAAACATAAAGCCTTTGTTATAAATAAAACATGTATACATAGTCTGCCTGCTCTTACTTTCTTCGATTTCCTTCGAATATTCATATGGGCATGAAAAGTTTTGTTGAAAGAAGTCCCCTTTTAACAAACATGCACCACCATAGTGTATCTATTCTACTTGAACCCTCTTAAAAGAGTTGTCCAATACTCCTATAATTGATTTTGTTGACCTTATTGTTATGGATTCTTGTGATGAGAGAAATGTGGTGCATTCTATAGCTTGGCTAGGGTTGTAAGTGATCTATCAACTCTTGATTTTGTTGACCTTATTGTCATGGATTCTTGTAATGAGAGAAATGGGGTGCATTCTATAGCTTGGGTATGGTTGTAAGTTTTCTATCAACTCTTATGTTTATGTCTTTGAAGTTTGTATGAGAGAAATGGGTTCATTATATAGCCTGGTAAGATTGTAAATGATCTATCAACTCTGGTTTTGTGTGTGTGTGTGTGTGTGTCCGTGTAATAATGCATTTAATGATACATTTTGATTTAATATAAATATTATATAAAGTACATTGAATCCAAATACTTGCACAAGCCCATCTAAACTCAGGTCCAATATAGACCTAAAGTTTGTGTAGCTCAAAATTGCATGTGTCTAGTTCACACAGATCTAAGTCAAGGTACTTAGCAGACCACTTAGTACATGTCCAGCTTCCTAGTTGAAAACTTGCTGATTATAGTTACTAGTAAGCTAATTATTTCAAGGGTGACTATCGATTGTTGTGGTTATAATCCTCTTTGCTAATAAGGTATATAATCGGAAATTTGCATAAATGTCAAGTGCATGCATAACAACAAGGCTAGATAATTCTGTGAATATATGTCTTCATAGATAGTTGGTCTTCTGGCTAAATTGTCATTGTAATCCTCTCTTCTCATCAGGTATACAGTAAGAAATTTGCATAAATGTCAAGTGCATGCATAATAACAAAGGCCAGAGAATTATGCGAATGTATGTCTATTGTGTGAGTGTATGTTTATATAGATAGTTGGTATTTTGGCTGCATTGTTCCAACAAATTGCTCCAAGTTATCATTTCCCTGACAATATGGACATGTATGAATTTTTGTTGATGGGACAGAGAACGGTGTGTTTTTGGATGCTTGTAAACCAATGTATATTTATATCAACCATGAATTTGTCAACTTTTGAAAGGGATCAGATCTTTTTGATATGTAAACCCTTTCCCAGATTTTCGATAAACATATATCTAGGCTTATTTATATGTTAAAAAAAAGCTAATTAGATTTTCTTTTCTATTGTTTGGGACACTGTTATAATATTTTCATACTGAACTATACAGTGTCATCTGGGTGCAATGATAAGCCTCAACTTAATTATTTCAGAGTATTGATTCCTTTGGTTGTAAGTGCCAAGGTTACAAACTTCTAAAAATATGTGTCTTCATTGTAATTCAACAAGTGCATGATTAACAGAACAAGCTGCACAGTCTTATTAATGTATATCAAAATAGATGGTTAGTCTTCTGATTGCGCTGTCCCAACAGAGCCAACCAAATTACTGCTACACAGCATCAAAGAATATATAGAAATGGATGTATTCTCTCTAAATTTGCCGGTGAATCCATATCCACAGCTAGTTGGTTTTGAGTTTGATCCCTGTGCCATGCATTGCTATAACCCTGCATATAGCTCCATGATGTGGGCACGTTGCCAAATGCCCTTATTGAATGTTTCGATTTAGTATTTTAGTTAAGAATCACAGGTGGTTGGTTTTGAGTTTGATCCCGGTGCCCTACATTGCTATAACCTTGCATACAACTCCATGATATGGGTACCTTCCCAAATGCCCTTATTGAATGTTTCAGTTTGTTATTTTAGTTAAGAATCCATATTGACCCTAAATGCTTTAGTTTGTCATATTGGTTGTACAGTATAAACCCATGTCATCATTTAGTTGGTTTTGAGTTCTATAAGAATTTACCTCGTTTATAATTGATCGAATTTTACATAGAATCTGAATAGACTTGCGAATTGGGTTACTCTAGGTGGTTGAGAATGTCCTCCCACCCATAATTAAAGAATTTGAATGGACATGCCAATTGGGTCTAACCTAGGTGGTTGGTTTAGCCTAGAATGTTGTCCTTCCCAAGAATTAATTCTCACTCAGTGAATTGATGATTGTGCTTTTAATATCCAGTAACGGTACACAACTTATAATGACTCACTGTGTTGGGTATTTTCGGCAGATGGCCTTTCAGACCTTGGCACCGTTGCGTTTCGTTGACAACAGCAAGGCTAATATTGGCAGACCCATCACTGCGTTCAGTCCCATAAAGGCAGTTCAGTTCGATAAAAGAAGTGGTACAGTACACCTCTATCCAGATCGCTTGCACCCTTGTAATCTTCGCAACAAGCAAGACCCCAGCTGCAATTATTTTCCCATTGTTCATCCTGCTCATGATATGGGCTCGCCATTTCCCATTACGCAACCTTTTCATAAAAAAATGGCCTTGATAAGCTCAATAGCAAGGTGCCCGACGAGCAACCCAAAATTCAAACCCCAGGCATGAAAATCTTCAATAACCCCCATGCCAGGGGCCGCAGTATCCATCGTCGTGCTTCACAAAATCGACAGTCATTCCTGGATCATTGCTTACATCCATGATTTTTGTAGACCACAATGCTGCTTCCATTTTGATACAAGTAATCCTTCTGGCATCCCCAATTTACTTTTTAGTTTCATTGAGCAGAGGTTACTATTATTGCTTTTAACTTTCTAGAATTTATTAGGTTGCCATTTATTGTCATCTCTTTCTCTACTCTCAGTCCATATTGACTGGAATACAAGACAGGGTCACTATTAGACTGAATCAGACCCAAGTTTAGCCTAAATGAAATCAATAATTCCCTTTTGCTGCAAAATAAAGTTGGCCCCAATGCAAGAAGGACCATGTCAAGAAACTGGGATATATCAATTATAGCCATCCTTGTATTTATGTCTGGCATATTTGGGTTGCCTTTCTGCTACGGTCTTTTCTTTAAGGTAAAAGTGTGCTGAACATATCAGAGATGAAACCTGCTTCTACTGCAATCAACAACCTGACAGTCAAAATTATTGGTAGACTTCAATTATTTCAAATATAATTCAAGTATCTCAAATATTCCTCTTGTCATGTACACTTAACAGAGCCTGAAGCATGTCCAAGCTCTTACACATGAGAAACATTCAGATCTGGAGAGCCAGGAATCCCAGAATGATATTAGAGTCCAGCGCATTTCAGGCCTGATTGCTTCCTTGCTGTCAGGCCTTCCGCTTGCTCAAGGATTAAGTTGGGTCACTGCAAAAATTCCTCTTGCTGTGGTTGTTGGCTTATTCATAGAGGTAAGTTGAGATCATGACCTAAAAACCTGTTTGCAGAGTTCCATTTAAATCATTTTCACTAACTACAGGAAATTGCAATATCATGTTGGCTCATCTCATTTTCATCATCTCTTTGAATCCACATAGGAAGCTATATTGTAATATTATGTTGTGTCACAACATTTTCGTCATCTATTCAAATATACATTGGAAGGGTCTTTTTTTTTTTAATTTTGAGCCAGCAAAGCTGGCCCATGTGTATAAGCACCAATATTCTCACCAGGGCTCCAGAGATCTGAACCAGCCATTTCAGAGGTCTGCATCAGCCAAAACATAAAGCCTTTGTTATAAATAAAACATGTATACATAGTCTGTCTGCTCTTACTTTCTTCGATTTCCTTCGAATATTCATATGGGCATGAAAAGTTTTGTTGAAAGAAGTCCCCTTTTAACAAACATGCACTACCATAGTGTATCTATTTTACTTGAACCCTCTTAAAAGAGTTGTCCAATACTCCTATAATTGATTTTGTTGACCTTATTGTTATGGATTCTTGTGATGAGAGAAATGTGGTGCATTTTATAGCTTAGCTAGGGTTGTAAGTGATCTATCAACTCTTGATTTTGTTGACCTTGTTGTCATGGATTCTTGTAATGAGAGAAATGGGGTGCATTCTATAGCTTGGGTATGGTTGTAAGTTTTCTATCAACTCTTCTGTTTATGTCTTTGATGTTTGTACGAGAGAAATGGGTTCATTATATAGCCTGGTAAGATTGTAAATGATCTATCAACTCTGGTTTTGTGTGTGTGTGTGTGTGTCCGTGTAATAATGCATTTAATGATACATTTTCATTTAATCTAAACAATATATAAAGTACATTGAATCCAAATACTTGCACGAGCCCATCTAAACTCAGGTCCAATATAGACCTAAAGTTTGTGTAGCTCAAAATTGCATGTGTCTAGTTCACACAGATCTAAGTCAAGGTACTTAGCAGACCACTTAGTACATGTCCAGCTTCCTAGTTGAAAACTTGATGATTATAGTTACTAGTAAGCTAATTATTTCAAGGGTGACTATCGATTGCTGTGGTTATAATCCTCTTTGCTAATAAGGTATATAATGTGAAATTTGCATAAATGTAGAGTGCATGCATAACAACAAGGCTAGATAATTCTGTGAATGTATGTCTTCATAGATAGTTGGTCTTCTGGCTGCATTATCGTTGTAATCCTCTCTGCTCATCAGGTATACAGTAAGAAATTTGCATAAATGTCAAGTGCATGTATAATAATAAAGGCTAGAGAATTATGTGATTGTATGTCTATTGTGTGAGTGTATGTTTATATAGATAGTTGGTATTCTCGCTGCATTGTTCCAACAAATTGCTCCAAGTTATCATTTCCCTGACAATATGGACATGTATGAATTTCTGTTGATGGGACAGAGAACAGTGTGCTTTTGGATGCTTGTAAACCAATGTATATTTATATCAACCCTGAATTTGTCAACCGTTGAAGGGGATCAGATCTTTCTGATATGTAAACCCTTTTGATAGTGCAAAAAATTGGGAAAAGATTGCTATCTTGAAAGACCTGATACCTCTGCGTTCTTCACAGATTTTCAGTAAACATATATCTAGGTTTATATATATGTTAAAAAAAAACTGATTAGATTTTCTTTTCTATTGTTTGGGACACTGTTATAATATTTTCATACTGAACTATACAGTGTCATCTGGGTGCAATGATAAGCCTCAACTTAATTATTTCAGAGTATTGATTCCTTTGGTTGTAAGTGCCAAGGTTACACACTTCTAAAAATATGTGTCTTCATTGTAATTCAACAAGTGCATGATTAACAGAATAGGCTGCACAGTCTTATCAATGTATATCAAAATAGATGGTTAGTCTTCTGATTGCGCTGTCCCAACAGAGCCAACCAACTTACTGCTACACAACATCAAAGAATATATAGAAATGGATGTATTCTCTCTAAATTTTCCGATGAATCCATATCCACAGGTAGTTGGTTTTGAGTTTGATCCCTATGCCCTGCATTTCTATAACCCTGCATATAGCTCCATGATGTGGGTACATTGCCAAATGCCCTTATTGAATGTTTCGATTTAGTATTTTAGTTAATAATCACAGGTGGTTAGTTTTGAGTTTGATCCCGATGCCCTGCATTGCTATAACCTTGCATACAACTCCATGATATGGGTACCTTCCCAAATGCCCCTATTGAATGTTTCAGTTTGTTATTTTAGTTAATAATCCATATTGACCCTAAATGCTTTAGTTTGTCATATTGGCTGTACAGTGTAAACCCATGTCATCATTTAGTTGGTTTTGAGTTCTATAAGAATTTACCTCGTTTATAATTGATCGAATTTTACATAGAATCTGAATAGACTTGCGAATTGGGTTACTCTAGGTGGTTGAGAATGTCCTCCCACCCATAATTAAATAATTTATATGGACTTGCCAATTGGGTCTAACCTAGGTGGTTGGGTTTAGCCTAGAATGTTGTCCTTCCCAAGAATTAATTCTCACTCAGTGAATTGATGATTGTGCTTTTAATATCTAGTAATGGTACACAACTTATAATGACTCACTGTGTTGGGTGTTTTCTGCAGATGGCCTTTCATACCTTGGCACTTTTGCGTTTTGTTGACAACGCAAGGCTAATATTGGCAGACCCAACACTGCGTTCAGTCCCATCAAGGCAGTTCAGTTCGATAAAAGAAGTGGTACAGTACACCTCTATCCAGATCGATTGCACCCTTGTAATCTTCGCAACAAGCAAGACCCCAGCTACAATTATTTTCCCATTGTTCATCCTGCTCATGATATGGGCTCGCCATTGCCCATTACGCAGCCTTTTCATAAAAAAAGGCCTTGATAAGCTCGATAGCAAGCTACCCGACGAGCAACCCAAAATTCAAACCCCAGGCATGAAAATCTTCAATAACCCCCATGCTAGGGGCCGTAGTATCCATCGTCATGCTTCACAAAATCGACAAAATCGACAGAATAACAAAGTGGGTCACAGAAAAACCATGGAAGTTGAGCAAACACCTGATTAGTCTCCGCTGCTATGGAACAATAATAACCCTAACTTAGTTGTTCTCCCATTTGCAACCAAGCGGAGGCTGAACGAGCAGAGGAGCAGGCAGAATAAACGAATGAAAAAGACATTAGCTCTGGATTCATCACATCATTGTGATGTGAATCCTCCTCTCCATACAGTTTTTTTACCTCTTCCGTGCAGATACAAATTGAAAAACCCACAAGAGCAAGAAGAAGAAGAATCATTTTCTTTTACTGCATCAAGATCAATAATGAAGCAGATGTCAACCCAATTGATCATCAAGTCCAAAAATAGTTTTGAACTACAAAATCCTATAGAAATGCACTCAAATATACTGTATGATCCAGGACCCAATGATCCACCCAATACAGATCCTATTATAAACCTCAGTCCTGCAAGATCAGCAAGCAAACCCAAGAGAGGAGATTGTGTGGATTACACCACAGATGATGAGACTATGATAAAAGTGGTGAATAGCCAAAGCTCACCATATCCAAGAGCACAAACACAGCAAAATAATGTATTGAACCAGAGAAAACAAGGCAGCACTGCATGTGCTCCTACTGTTGTTCCTAAGATTAGGCCATTGCCAAAGCCCATAAAGCATGACATTTTTCCAATGGAAGGGAGGATACAACCCAAGAAAAAGATCAGCAATGTGATTGATGAGACCAGCAGGAGAATGAGGATGATTTTAACCCAGAGAAGATGGCCATCCAACAAGCCTATGCCATCTTCAAGTAAAGGCGCTGATGGTGGGTGAACTATTCCAATGTCGCTGGTGGATTGGATTGTACTGGATACTTGTAAAAATTTTGAATGTTCAATTTTGCAAAAGAGACAACTTTTCATAAGGCTTGATCTGTTCAAATTCTTCATCCTCTACTGTCAAAATGTAATCATGTTATCTTTATTTGTTGATATAAAATAAGCTTGTTTAATTTAAAGGTTATAGTTTGCAGAGTTATTAATGATTTATTCTATAAAGATAAACCTTACAAACCTTATGTATCAACCAGTAAAGTATTATTAATATTGCATATAGTAGAGTATATATTATATGATTTAAATTCAGAATAATATATTAATTGATTTGCTATTCAATACTATAGATAATCTACGGATACTAAAATTAATATTGATAATCTACGGATACTAAACTGTTTATGGCCTTTAACATAAACATTTCATTTCTCATATCCTTAAACTCATTGACAAATTACAATATTATTTGTATATTTATTAGTTTGATAAGTCAAGTAAATGTGTCCATATAAGCTTATCGGGCTTATATCAATTACATTTAATAATCTAATTGTCCTAGTAAAGAACACAATTATTATATCAATTACATTTAATAATCTAATTGTACTAGTAAAGAACACAATTAATATATGATAGTTTTATAGACGATAAGATAATAATCAATATCAATAATAATTTTAAAAATGAATTTAGCAACTTTATCCTTATATGTAAAAAGAAGTTTAAAAATTAAGTTAAATTTTTAGATTTTTAAAAAATATTTACCTATACCAAGCATATATTGAAAATAAAATAGGTTGGTAATTAGGTTTTTCAAAATTATATTAATTTTTATAAATTTAAACATCTTTATAAAAACGTAAAACGTTATGCACTAATCAATCAATGTTTTACAAATTTATTTATTTTCATCTTTACTCTTTAATAAGCATGGATGCTTGAATTTTTTCGGTTGAACCTTATATATAAATTACGTTTAAGGTACATCCAAAACCAAAACATGATTCAAGCTTTCATAAATTCAGATCCAATCTGATACTGCTCCAACTGCAAATACTGGGCAGATCAAAGGGGTTCAATTTAAGGAATTTAACTTGTGATATGGCCTTCAAACTATCTGCCTCTATCACTAGAGCAGCATGGATTTTATTAGCTTCTTTGGTTTTTATGTTGTTGCAGGCCTCTGTGTGTTCTTCAGCCAGCAAAAACCCCATTGACAACTGCTGGAACAATGGAAACTGGAAACAAAATCGACAGAAGCTGGCAGATTGCGCCTTAGGCTTCGGAAGCGCAGCCAAAGGAGGAAAAGCAAGAAAGATATGCACATGCACCACCCCAGAGGACGATGCCGCAAATCCACCAGCTGGCAGTTTGAGATATGGGGTGACACGTAAGAATCCACTGTGGATTGTTTTTGCTAATGAATGCATTGCTTGATAGTCTCTGGTTATCCGCAGAAGGCACACCCATCAGAGATGATCAGTCATGAATATATCAGTAAAGTTGACCAGCATGAAATGTTTCTTGGTTTAGGGTTTCTTAGGGTTTTTCATTTTCTTGGTTTAGTTATGGAACTCGAAAAGTTTCAGGGCTTTTCCAGTTTATGATATCGAAAAGGAATGCATTGCTTGATAGTCTCTGGTTGTCCGCAGAAGGCACACCCATAAGAGATGATCAATCATGAATATATCAGTAAAGCTGATCAACATGAAATGTTTCCTGGTTTAGGGTTTCTTAGGGTTTTTCATTTTCTTGGTTTAGTTATGGAACTCGAAACGTTTCAGGGCTTTTCCAGTTTATGATCTCGAAAAAAAACAGTTTAAGTTAGTTTATTTAAGTCGTATAGAGAGTCGGGGATAGTATGCTTGTATTGCCTTTCGCAACAACTTTAAAAAACTCCTCCTTCACGGAGGTTGACTGCTCCAGCTATTTTTTTCTTTGCTGATTTTGGATGATGCGAATTTTGTGGCGTTTCCTTGTGTTGAGGCAATTAGGATTTTTCTTGAAAATAAATTGGTGAATATTGTCATTTTCATTCCTCGATGAAGTTTTGTATGGAGACTTAGGGATAATATGCTTGTAGGCTTTTGCATCTTTTAAAAACATCGGTTGATCTTGTCACCCCTGGAATTCTTTCTCATCTCGTTTTCTGAATGGGCTGTAATTCTACTTCACCCATTTTACTTGTCTTTGGACGCAGGTATATAAGCATTCATTGAGTCGGAGAGAATTAATCAGATTTTCTTGCTTAGAAATACCTTAACAGATCCCATATGTCAGCGCGTGTTTGGTAGGGTATTGACATAACACCTCAACACATCCATCGCAACCTCTGTGCCAAGGAATAGGATTTTAACACTTTATATATATATATATATATATATATATATGCGCCTGTAACAGTGATAAGGACTTGGCCTCTTCTTCAATACACAAAATAAGGTTCCTTGATTTTACTAATATAGATGAAATAGGATGCCCACTGATTATCTTTTCAAGGCTTGCAAATTTATGCATACAAAATCTCGACTTCCTTAACTTATGAAGGGCCTTAGAACTGTCCTTTAAAAGATTCTCAGCTTCCTTACAAATATGTGGAATGAGAAGTCCACCACCTTTCTTCTTTTATAGCCTGGAGATCAAGAAATCACAGTCCCAATGACCTATACTGGTCGGCCAAATTCACAGAGCATGATAGTATATAGCAGTGCTTTATGTGGCATAGGCTTCTTAGCCTTTTTACAAGCACAAGGAATAAGTAGGCATCTTCTTAGATGAAACAATCGACATTAACAAAACTTTTTCTCTTCAATAACTCAGAGAACAAAGAGGCATGAATAGGTTGGATTCACTGTCTGAATTGAAGAGCGAGAGAGAATATAAGACAGAGTTCACCGAGCCATAAAATTTCTGCCTCCATACCACAAGATCGAGAAGAGAGTAATCCTTTCTCCAAGGTTGGCTTCATGAAATGACCTTTGGCATATTCTTGTGTTCTTGCACTTTTCTTGGCCTCTTAGGAGAATAAAGTTCTTTTCAAAAGACTTATCCAAAAGCATACTTATGCCCAGAATGTAAAAGAGAGATAGCTCCATTGCATAGCAGACCTTTATTGTTTCTTGTGCTCATAACAATAAGAACACTTGGCTCCTTCTTAATGGTTCAGAGAACTAGGCCAACAACTCGGTTCTTCATTGCTCCATAGGACTCTCTTTAATTCATTGATCAAATCCAAATAAATATATGTATCCCTAGAGTCACTTATTTGATCCTCAACAAATTTGCTTGTTGGACATCTTTGTTTACAAGACTTGAATTTATGTGAGCATAGGTGACTGGATGGAAGGACTGCTAGCTTCAGAATTCTAATGCAGAGGTGCCAAAGGGATCAAATCTTCAAACATACTGTTGACTGCTTTATCCAATGAGAAGATTGGACTCAGATCAACAAATTCTTAAAACAAAACTCTTCATTGACTTCTTATCATGACATGTGGTTTAGCTACTGAAGGAGGACTTTAGCATCTTCAGATTTGATTAATGGCCTTCATGAGCTATTTAGCCCAGCTCTTGCATATACCTAGACTTGTATTATTTTTCAAGACCTCTCATGTTTTTGAAGGCTTGGAACAAGATACTTCAAATACATTAATAGTCCACTGCTTCATCTCTTGAGATTGCATTCCTCCTCTTGCTTGGGCTTGACCTTAGCTAGCTCTAATACCATGTTAATTTTTGAGTTAAGATGTTCTTTGCTTAGGCCAAAGGTCAATTACTTCATTAATCCATTAGCCCATTATTAATTCCATTAATCCATTAGCAATCACGTTGACCATTATCACATGACAATAACTGATGAAAAAACATCAAACATAAATGCAAAAGACGAGCCAAGACAAGAGGACACCATGATTTAGACTTAAAGCCAGGGCAAAACCCGACAAGGGGGAAAACCCATAGATCTTTTCTTCTTGATAATATCAAATGTTCACAGAGAGAGAAATCCATAAGTACAATGATACATTAGTCAAACTCAATATATTGACTTGCCATAGATGATCCCAATCAAATGTCCAAAAGTCAAAGTCACATATGCAAAAGTCAATAACAGTCAAAGCTATCCTAACCAGTCAGCAATCAACGGTTAATAGCTCAGTGAAATCAGCCCAATCTATTCGGTAAAAGGAGAGAGAAATTCACCCTCTCTAGGCAGTCAATGCAGTCAAGGCAACCTTCAAAAGTTTGGTCAAAACTTGGTCAACAGTCTGCGGTTAAACCTGCCTCAGACCTGTGGTCAAACACCTTAGTTTGTGCTCGGTTCCTCTGCTCACAAGTGCGGCCTAGCTAGTAGAGTAATAATCCATCAAAATCGCAGTCAAACAGTTGGTCAAAGTGCCTGGTCAATGCTGCTCTGTGTATTAGAAAAGTCAACCGTAGAAAATCACAGGAAATCTGTCCTCCAAAAATTTGCACGTATGGGAGAGAGATAGTTTCTCAAAGAAAGTCGAATCCATCATGAGAGGAAAGAGAAAATCATGTGTGATGATGCCAAAATGGAGTGAACTCATCTTATATTTATACAATTCAATGTGGGTCAAAGGTCATGTCTTTTGGGCTTCATGAGCCTACATGACTGTGGGGCTAACCTTGACCAAAACCAACATTGTGGGCTTGACTTCAAATATATATTTCTGCCTGTCAGAATCCATCGTGCTTTAGGTCAAAATTGGTCCTCTCGAGAAGAGGAATCCAATGCCATCATCATCTCATACAAAGGAGCCGTCCATAGTGGAATTTGACCTTAGTTGACCATTTTTAACAATTGCCTATACAGAACATCTAGTTAAAAGACTAATTTTACTTTCAATAAACATTGGACAAAAACTTCTCTCGATCCAGTTTGAATCAACTTACTAGAACTACTGTTGCACTTTCTTCATCCGCAAAAGCCACTTGAAAATGCTTGAAAATAAACTCTCTGTAAGGGCCATTGTCAATAAAAATATTTGCAGTGGAGGCCCTTAGCCCAACAACCATTTTAGCCAGCCTTGGAAGGCAAATAGTTGAGTTCAAACATGATGAAAATTTAATTCCATGTATACAAAAACATGTATTAGGTGTTGATAATGGCTAGAAATATGAACTGAAGATGTATATACCTCCTTCTGTACAAAAATGAATAGAAGAGGCACAAGTATAAGGTTCACCTCGAATTTTCTTGCAAGTTCAATCCACTGTAGGATGTGAAAAGAAGTGTCATAATGCTAAGAGCGAGAAAGAGGGGAAGGAAGAAACTAATAATTTCAGAAATTTTAGCTTTCTATCCATACCTTGATTTGTTCTAATAAAATAAATATTAATTGTTTGACGACATCCAAGGAGCTATCTGGTAATAATAATAACATTATTATTAGTATTACAATAATAATAACAACAATGGAAAGGTGGGGAAGGAAGAAACTAATAATTTCATAAATTTGGACCTTTAGCTTTATTTGTTCTTCAGATCCAACTAATATTTTGTAGATCCAACTTATGGTGAACCAGCAGCTTGAAAGCCAATTGCAAGTCATTCAGCCAACAACGATCTATAAGCATGCCATAGTATTATGTCTCTGCATATTCACAATAGTGATTCCACTGTCATATTATTATTCCCCACTTGGACAGAGCGATCACACAAGGGGTTTCTACATGTTGACCAACCATGTAAATTGGTTCTTATAAATTAAAATTCTTGTTTTCTAGCCTTTTATTTCTGTATATATCAATTGTGTGTAGTTGATGGCATACTTTTTATAAATTCTTCCACAAACTATTTTTTTTTTGTAAAGTAGACTAATTCTATTATGGTACAAAATTCAAAAAATTACAACGAGGCGAACCTCGGACTGCACCATCCTGCAGAGATGGATTTTACATCAGTGTTTACCATGACTTGGCTGCAGTTACAAAATCTAACAGAGAGGAGAAAAAGTTCTGAAACCCAACTATTTTCCGACATACAGATATTTAGCCTTGACCCCTAACCCCAGACTGACTCGATAGTATAGACCTGGACCTTAGAGGCCGCCATTGACATTGCAGGTATAAGCATAGTATAGGACCTGAGGTTGTGCAGCTATAGCCAGCGCATCAACCATACATAGCAAAAGAGTATTGAAGAAGAAGAAGGGGCATATGATTACCCGACTGAACCACAAAAAACAATGCCAAACTCGAAGCCCGGTAACCCAGTGAAGCTGTTCAGTCGTCCATAGAGGTTGATGGCACCTCTTCCACCACGCGGCAGGCGTATGGATCTGGCTCGCTTGAGTCGGTGTGAGGCTCGTCATCTCCTGCAGGTGCACTTGGGCCAGCCACTGCATCAGCTGAGACTTTTGCTGCATGGTGCTGCTCTTGTTCAGGAGCGGGAAGCTGAAATGCAGGACCAGTTCTCTGTGCAGATGACGAGGGAGGCTGTTCCAGAAGCGGAGCTGGAGGCCTGAGATCTTCTGCTACTGGTCCATGAGCCTCATGCTCACACTTTTCAATCTTAACTGACACATAGTATGTGTCTGAATCCAGAAGACAAGGAAAGCTGAAGCGGGAGGAGGGGTGGAAGCTGTGATGGCAAGACGGGGTTTGGGCTGGCCCTGGTCTTCTACCCCTTCTGCGACGAGCACTATTGGCATCGTCTGACAGCGAATCAGTGGAACGAGGGACAGAGGCCCGGCCTCTCGTCCCTCCTCGAGACCCACCTCGTCGGCAGCTAGCTCGAAGCCTCTCCTTCGGCATTGCAGACTGGGATGGTCGCAGAGGTGGCGGGAGCGACGCGGAAGGGCGAGGGGATGAGGCAGCAGGGGCTTGGTAGCGCTGGAAGACCGGGCTGTTGCAGAGGGCCAAGGGATGCAGGGATTGGTAGCAAGAAGCACCCGAGGAAGCCGGAGGGGACTGAGACAATTGAAAAGCAAAACCCAACATGCAGACCAGGAGATGCCGGTAAATCCAGGTGATAAAACGAGCTGAAGCTTGAACGCAGGCCACCAGCGATGATAATTGGGCACAATGAGCGGACAGGGAAGAACAGGGGGCAGGAGAATTACATCGCCGCTTCTAGCATTCGAAACCTGCCACAACACAGATACACCAGACCAACAGAAAACCCAAATGAGCCATAAGCAATGCGTTACCTTGTTGCATACGCCTTGATTATAAGGATGAGGCCGACGGCTAGCCATGTGCGAACCAGAGGCTGTCATGAATTTCCCGGAGGGCTGAAGAGCCGACTTGATGCGAGGAGGAGGTGACATAATGGTTCGAGTGCCTTGGAGGAAGGATCGTGAAGGGTTAATAACTCGGCTGAATAAATGCAAGTGATTCGTGGCGGGTCTGGGCTGCCACTTGCCCAGTGGGTAGCCCGCCCCCAAACCATTAAACCCAACTTGCACCCGCATCCGGGGCACAAACTATTATTATTTACAAAATATTCATTTTCAGAATACACATAACTAACTATTGCAATTGTAACTCATTATCATCCACCCTTGCTTTCAACAATGTCCATTCACATGTCTCTATTATTCCCCACTCTATACATGTCTCTATTCTTCCCCACTCTA
>APFE030156596.1:1110-31010 GCA_000404065.3 Pinus taeda
TGCATTTTCTTTCCTCGGGGCATCAGTTACCGATAATAATGCTCTACTATGCCCTTTTAATTCCTTCAAAATAAATTTTCAAACTGAGCTTAAGAAAAAATTTAAGAAAATCTACACACCTTTTTTCACTTTGTAGGAGCTTGAAATTTCCTCTGATGTATCTTTGTACTTTCCAATCATCTAGTTCCGAATTTGTGACCTGTAGTAGCCCTCTGTGTCCTCTTTCCAATGCCACAAGTCTGAACCAAATTGGATTCTCCAAGGAAGAGTTATGCGAAATCTCCCACAATGACTTGATTATAAACTAGTTTAGTAGAGCGAACTTGTACGACGTGCCACAAGTCACTGTTTCAACCTTTGGATCTAAATGCATACAAGAAACTACAGTCCGTCCTCTTTCTGTACCTTCTTACGAAATTTCAATCTGATCCCCAGAGAGAAAGTTATGATGATATTTCCCAGGTCACCTGTTTGGAATGTAATTCAGGAGTCTGTTTGGAGCAGCGAAACCCTAGAATCCAAAGCTCTGATACCAAATGTTATGAAACCAGCTCAAGAAAAGATAGAAAATATAGATCAATGCCTTAGAATTTAGCTTCTTCGAGGGGGAAACCTCCTTTACATTACATAAATGAACAATTCTTGGATGTTTCAAATGACAAAACCTCCTTTCTATACATAGGAGTTTAAGGAGTCACAATATAATCTAGCCTACCTAACAATAATAATATAAAGCCACAAAAATAACAATAGAGGGATTCTATGGGGCACAATAATAAAAATATGGGGGCAATAGGGGCAAAACAATATTAATAAGGGGTATAACTACAAACGTAATGGGGTAATCACTAGTATTATAGGGACCCAACACCCTCACTCACCCATCCTCTAAAATCCAATTTTTAAACATCCTGTAAAAATTTCTGAACATCTTGTAGAAATTTCTGAACATCCTGTAGAACCCCTGCAAACTTCTTGTAGAAGCTCACAAATGAGGTTTCTTGATAGCCAAACTTTGTGAAACTCTCTGGAAGGGTGTTAGGGACTCCTTAGACCCTCTTTGAACCTTCCTGACCTCTTTCAAGCATTTCTCCTCCTTGATCCACCCCTGCACATTAAAGAACAGTGAAAGCATATGCATGATGAAACTGACGACTTAATCAAAAATACAAAAAGATATTTTCTTAGGATAGAGGTAGTCTAGACACATGCATTTTACCTTCATAGAAGTAATGTCATCTCTTTTAGTAGTTTGCATTCTCTTCTTTGCATCAGTAGGACTAGCTGGTAGAATTAGGGTTTGCTAGGGTTTGCGCTTTCCTTCAGTTTTTCAATCTCTTTTCGTAAATAGATTAGCTTCCTTCGAGTTAGCTTTCATCCATCAATTAAAAAGCTTCTTCTAAGAGCTCATAGAAGTTGTCATAAGTTCCTAGAGGACTTGTGCCAGCTGACCAAGTGACAGCTGCGGCAAGAGATAGTACTTATGCATACAGCACCGTCGCTTCCAAGTTTGTTACAAACTACCGGGTTCATAAAAGTAAAGAAGGGAGTCCCAGGAGTTGCACCATTATTGTTGCAATACTAGAGTCCACCACCATCGATTCTTGGGGTTAATGCTACCAATCCACTTCAGTGTTGCCGATATGTTGAAGAGAAGTCGCTCAGAGAATTCACCAACCCATCTTGTGTCTCATCCGCTGCAATACTTTCACACTTCATTCTTTCATGACCGCCACCCCGAACCTTGTATCATTATATCATTTTCACCTCCACAAAATCATTTGCTTTGTTCCATGTTGTAGATGTGGGATTCATTAAGGCCCTCCTACGACAGGTCACTTCTTGTCGACATCAGCTCCTTATCCAAGAAGTCGATCTAGAAACAACCCTTTCAGTACTTAGAAGCTTGCATGCCTCAATGGCAAGTTTCTCACTTCTAGCGACAGATTTATGGCAATGGCCTTCGACCGAAAGATTTTGCGTAGTGTTCGACGCCAAATCCCTCTTTCACACCACTTGAATTGTACTGTCGTACCTTGAGGGTCATCATCATTATCGGTGATTCCTCTCGCACCTATTAATAGCTTACATTATTGGTTGGTAATCAGGCGATGTCTTTCCATGTTCGACTCCCGAATATCTTTTCACATGGATTGACTTGTAACTCGGGAAAAGATTGGACGAGTTTGAAGACCCCGGATCTAGTTTCATCCATCCGTGCTATGATATATTCAGGAAAATAAAGACATCAAATGTACATCATTACTGCATAGATGATCATCCGAATCAAAGGATGATGGCTCTATCAGAATCATCAGTCTACCACTCAGACGGTCATCTGTCCTATGTACATGAAAATGAATTTATAAAGCTGAGCATGGTAATGCAGACCTCAGCTAGATCATGAAAATATTATGAAGATAATTTATTGTATTCTACCTTATTACAAGTTGCCTTCCAGTTCGAAAAACCTCGGATCCTCATGATAAAGCATTTCACCCGACATGAAAAGATTTTTGACCTCATGCTTTAGGGGGCAACTGTTATAGACATATTTGGGCACTGCAAACCCAATCATATATTTCCATAAACCAAGGGCTTTTGAGTCCCTAAAAGTGTTGTTTCATACCCTAAATGAACAAGGTTAGCTGATTACATCATCTTCCAGAAGTTCTCCTTGGGAAACTGCTTAGAACTGGTCAAAACTAGACCATAGAGACTACTCAATGCTAAGGGTGTGATGCATCTCAGTTGCTACATGCAAAAAGTGCGATGCATACTGAAAATCCCTTCTATAGGGTGCGATGGGTGACAGTAGACAAATGGCAGAGATAGTTTGCAAGGTGGATGATCATGGAATCTTTCAGAAACTTCTCCCGTGACACTTGCCTCTCTGAATTTGCCCAGGGATGAGTAAGAGGTCATGGATCTCCAAGTGGAACCAAGAACTATAAGAGAGAAGACACTAACCAAAATCCTAGAAGCTGACTCACCCCCCTGCAAACATCTATATATGGATCCCTCATCCCAAAGATCCAGAGGCTGGAATCTTGTATTCTGTAAGGAAGTTCTGTTGGTTTCTTGGTGGAATATCATAATTTTGGGTGATCTAGGCTTTTCATGAGGTGAAGGGGGGCTTTCATGCTGGGAGGATGATGCTGGGTCAGATCAATGGGTTGTAATCCTCTCTTCTACTCTTTATATTAATAAATCTATTCAAGTTTTCCTCCACATTCTTGTATGTTTGATGATATATGCATTTGTGTGGTCAATATATATTTGGTCCTATATTGTTTATGATTGTAGATATCTGTACTTCAATAGTATTATGCTGCTTTGACTTTAGAGGAGCTCTTTGAAGCGGGGTAAGCAAGGAAGGAGTGGCAAAGATCTGCTAGAAGGGAGAGGAAACAAGCAAGAAGCCAAGCGAAAGAGTGAGGTTGGTATTCTTTGCTTCCTTCTCATCTACTTCTCATAAAGGAAAGCAAAAGTAACTTTAGTTTGTTTGTTTCTAAGATAGTTACCCGTCTTAGTGGGACTAGCAGCTCTGAGTGGAGACTAGATTTCCTGATAACAATATACTTACACAGTTTAATATGGACAATTAAAGTGATATTTGTATACCAGTTCTAATTACTTCTTATCGAGATCACATGTGGGTGTTGTATTAAGCCATAAATGATCATATCATGTCACCTTTGGGAATGAATAATACCTCATTGATGATGAAAACATAGTCCAATGGGATTATTTTAAGGAAAAATATATGGCTTAATTGAAATATCCATTTCTCTTTCCTTATGGTTTACTTTAAGGAATTTATAACCTTGATAAATCTTGTGGAATGCTAAATAAGTATTTAGCTAATAGAATCAAATTGTTCTTATTCCAAGATATAGATAATACCCTTAAGTCTTCATAATTTCCCCTATAATAAATATTACTTATATGAATTCAAAATTCTTAAGTTTTTACTTAAATATTTTCAAATACTTATTTAGCTAATAGAATTAGATTGTTCCTATTTTAAGATATAGATAATATCTTTAAATCTTCATAATTTCTTCTATAATAAATATTACTTATATAAATTTAAAATTCTTAAAATTTTTACTTGAATATTCTCAAGTCAAAATAAAGAATGATTGATATATACATATGTAAAATCAGTCTCTTACTTATCAATAAATAAATTGTATATTAGATACCCAACACTTAACCTATTGATCCCTGTGTTAATTTCATTATTTTATCACGTAAATTAATTCAAATGACCATCTTTCTTAATTTATGGTTTAACCTTTAAAAATTAAATTAATGACTTAAATAAAACTTAAACAATGTTACATACAATATTCTAACCAGCAAAATATAATTGTCTGTATTTAAAAATTAAATAATATTTTTAAATATTAATGATTTCCCTTTTAAAAATTAAATTAATGACTTAAATAAAACTTGAACAATGTTACATACAATACTCTAACCAGCAAAATATAATTGTCTGTATTTAAGAATTAAATAATATTTTTAAATATTAATGATTTCCCTTAAATATTGATTATTTAAATTCAAAACTCTTTATCTTAAAATTCTAAAAACAATATAAAAAAATAATAATACATGTATGTTACATCAAACCCTTAATAGTTTTCCATTTAATTTGTTGCAGTGTCAAGGAAGGTGGAAGATGCATGCGTTATAAATTCCATCACAAGAATAAATAAAAGAGGAAAAGCCGAGTATCTTTATTTCTTTCTATTATTTTTATTATTGTACCTATGCTTGATTTTAAATTTAAGTTTTACTATATTGTTCTTATTACGGTAGGTCACTCCGTCTTGTTATTATTATGGATGTGATTTTGTTTTGGTCACTACATCAAAATCACATTATACAGGTTTATTTTTCCTTTTATAATTTTATTTATTTTATTGTATATTTAGCTTTCTAAATTTTAATTATTTTTAAATAATATTTAATTTCATAATACTTTAAATTTTTTCAATTTTTTTTCTTAAAATAATATTTAGCTTTTCTAAAATTTTAAGTTTTTTTTTTATATATTTAATTATTTTTAATAAAATCAACATTAAATTATTTGTTAAATATTTTATAAGTTTATAAATTATATTCTATTTTAATTATAACTACTGTTACTTAGTAGCTAGTACATGAAGTTTAATTTAGATATAGGGAAATTGGAGTTTAGATTGTTAAAAGGTGAAACTCTAATGAAACTATATAACTTTAATTAGAGATAGGTTTTTTTAGAAACTATTATTAAGAAAATAAATTAGAGTTATAAGTTACATTTATAGATGTGATATAAAAATATAAGACAATTTGAAAGTAATAATTCTTTATTGTTCATGTAAATTGTCATGAAAAATGATTGAAATTTTGATTTACCTAAATATCAAATGCATCATAGTTCATGGAAATTATAGATGTAGTAACAAAATAAAGTTAAGAGAACAATAGGTCACTTTAGTAACCTTCCCCACATTTGAGACTATGAAAGAAAAACTAAATTATATCAAAACAATGGCTGAAAATGAAGTGAAGGTGTGAATTAACTAAGTTAATCCAATAAACCAAGAAATGTTGAAAATGGTTTAATGTATCAATTAAAGCATACATACAACGGACAAATATTGGCCTCCTAATTCCTTTGCCTAATTTATTTACAAGTACACAGATTTTGTAGAGATCCAAAAACAAGTTATACTTTTGTGTCATAAGTTTAAGTGTTATCTCATTAAGTTCATACAGAAGTCCAAATTATTATATTACAAATTATGAACATATTTAACTACAAAATTAGTGTAAAGTGATTACAAATTTGTAAATGTGGAACTTACAGGATTCATAGAATTGTTACACTTATCAAATTTTAAAAAGAGGTATGTCACCAATTTAAACATAGTTATTCAATCAAGAAATATGTCTAGGAATTAGAGAAAATATTCAAGTCTACTTTAGTGGATGTAATAACTCAGATCAAAGAAACCATAAAAGAATATTATGCAAGTCTTTATATAGTAGATTTTAGCCATCATGAATAATTTTTAGAAACAATGAAAAATCATTTTTACTAAAAGTTACACCAATCTAATTTTTTTTTTTTGCCAATAACTGACTTTTTACAGTAGTAAAGCGTAGTTGAAATCTTAATAATTGCAGAAATTTTATTAAAAGTTTCAAAACATGCTAATAATTTTCAAAATCTTATTAAAATTTTCAAAACATGCTAAATAATTAAGATCAAATTAGCGAATCACAAGCAAAGATAAGAAAACATTGTACATTGTCCAAGAAAAACTATGGGTGGGGTGAGTTAAGTCAAAATCAATGTAAAAAACCAGTTTGCACAAGGAAGCTATTTCTGTGAATTTATGTAAAACCTTTAATCACTTTCTGTATTTCGTAACTTGGATTGGTTAGCGTGAATGTTAATGAATTGTTTGATTTTTGGGATTTTACGGTAAATATTTTTGCCATTAGACCATCAAGTTCTACATCCCGTAATGTTATTGGCGGATTTGTTTGATTTTTGGGATTTTACACTAAATATTTTCACCATTAGAACATGAAATTTTATATCTCCTAATGTTAACATTAGCGGATTCATGATCGGGGCATTCAACTTGTGATGGGTTCCAAAATCACGGCGGGATCATCTTAACTCTACGTCAGCTAGCCATTCTAGGTAACTCTATGTGATAACAATCACAGTGAAAAGTTGTGTCCATACAATGAAATTAAAGAAGTACTTAATTCTGCAAAAAAATCAGATAAATGTGTCTATATCTTGAACTATTTTCTTGACTCAACATCCCTCTCCATTATATCCATATATATCTGCAAATTGTCAAAGCTTATCTTATTAAAAAAACCCTAAAAAATGTAAGTCCAAAAATATTAAAATAAAAGTTCAAGATATTAAATCAAATCCACCATAATAATAACACTCACTTGATCTCAACAACTAGATGGATGCTCATTAAGGAACACTAATCTCCCTAGATTCTACTAAAGATACAACTTGCCTTACAAAGACCTGAAGCACAAGAAAAAAATCCACCATGAAACCTTTTCTAGCTTGCTATGTTTTTATAGCCACTACATTTTAGTTTTAGTTTTTTGTTTTTCTTTTTTTTACCACATCTTTTTAATTTTCTAATAAATTTTATTAGATAAGAAATTATTTATAAAATCACTATTAATATTGACATTTTTATAGGTTTTTCATAAAAATAAAATTCAAATCATAAAAATTTCTTGTTTCCCCTTTATTTCTAAAAAAACTAAATGTGAAATAAAAAAAGTTAATAATAAACTTAAAAAGAAAATCATAAAATTAAATAAAAGAGAAATAAAACTGAAAAAAATAGTAACTAATAAGTTAAAAAGTTACTAAAAAGCTCATAATAAAACATGGACCAATCAATTTACAAATAAATAAATTTAAATAGTAATAAAAAATAATAGAAATCCAATTCATAAAGTTAAACTGTAGATAAATGATAGATATTTTTGATAAAAACAAACCAATAAACATTTGAATAGTTATATATAATGTTAATATATTTAATATATTTATTAATAATATATTATTATACCAATAGTTAATTAATATAATAATTATTATATTATTAATATAAAAGTTAATAATATTACAGAACCAAATGAAGGTGAAGCCTGTGAAGTAAGTCTTACATTAAACGAAACTTTTGGAAGAGCCGAAGATGAACCCTAACTACATCGACGCCGCCACCGTTGCCTCCTTGCCCTCGGCCACCGCTTGGCCTCTACTCAGCCTTGCCGATGAAGGGGAAGCTCGATTCAGTTATGGAAGGTCGGTTGCTGATACGCAGGTCCTCCAATATTCTTTGAAAACTCCCTGCCCTCTCATATTTCTCGCCTTCGGCACTGAGGCAGCAAGATCTTGGACCTCTGTAGTTGCATCTCGTAACAAACGCCCCGATCGGATTGCAGATGCATGGGATAAGGATGAAAACGCGGAACTTGCTCTCGTTTCTCCCGAGACGGCGGCTCTTGAGAAGAAATACGCTGAGCTGGAAGGCTGGTCATTTCTATGAGTACCTTCTGTGTTCCCCGAGAATAGTCGATACTTTGTTCATGACGTTTAGAATTTTTTAAGCTTCCTGGATCTACCTGGAGGAAACATCTGGAAGCTCTTTAGGATGGAACGTAATGATAGATTCAGGGACCTTGGGACTTTCTCCTCCTCTCCTCTCAAACCTCTACGGCAAGTTCAGGAGGAGAAGGCCCTTCAAAGATCCAACCTCATCTCGTCTCGGATTTGCAAAGAAGAGCAGAACCGTGATCTTTCTGCCACATTCCATATCCAGATCAGGCTCATCTCCGACAAAACTCTGCTACAATGGGTGGGCTCGTCGGACCTTGTGTAGGACCTCAAGCATGCTCTGCATCCCAAGTTGGGGATACCCTTTGCAGCTCAACGACTTCTCCACGAAGGTAAACAACTCAAGGATCATCTCCCCTTGTCTTTTTACAGCATTAAGAGAAATTCATCCATTAATTTTACCCTTCATTTGAGAGGGGGAGCTGTAGGACAGTCATCTTCAGCTAAAGCGTCTTCTTACAAAGACGTAGTCCATGCTCAGATGCCTAAGAAAACAATTCCACCAACTCAAGGTCCCAAGCCTTTTCCGGTGGACAAACTGGAGGAAACCCCCTCCAGTGAAATCATGCATCCATCGTTGGATGAGCAAACCCAAAAGTTTGTAGATCACGCAATCATTTGCAGGTTCAATGGGCTATGGCCACGCACAGCAGACGTCTACCAATGGCTTCACTCTAACTGGATCAACAACTGCAAGGTGTTGTTTTGCTCAAAGGGATTCTTCATTGTAGTGTTCGCTTTTGAAGAGGATTACCAAAAAGCTTTAACTGCAGGCCCATGGTTCTGGGGCTTAGCAGTTTTATTCGTCACCCCTTGGTTCCCAGATTTCGATCCTGCTACAACGATCATCACCAAGCTCCCTATCTGGGTCAGACATCCAAATCTCCCAGCACACCTTTGGCATTTTACTGTATTCCAAGGGATTGGCAGCTCTCTAGGCCGCTTGCTAGACACAGATGTCTCTAGAGGGGAATTGGGCCTATACACCTTTGTCAGAATCTGTGTAGAAATAGACATGAGTAAAGGTCTCCCTAAACAGATCAATCTCAAAATTGGAGACTTCCACTGGACTTAGACCTTGGATTACGAGAACACAGCCTTTCGCTGCCGAAACTGCCATCACACAGGGCACCTTCAGAATTCATGTCCCGTGATGGCTGCCCAAAAGAAGAAAGTCAACCCGAAACAGAAATCCAAGAGCTGGAAGCCTCAGGTTGCTCCCCCCATGGATGACTTTGATTTCAGTTCGGATGAAGAGGAAGAGGATGTAGAAGGAATGGAGGCAAAGCTTTCACAGGATCCGCCCTCGACGGATCCCAAGGATTTGTCTCTCCCACCAACCTCACAGAAAAGAAATCATGAATCCTCCACCTCGGACTCAGACAAGGAATCCTCCCCGTCAGCACCGCTCAGCTTGCAAATAATGCCGGTTCATCACAGTCCTCCTGATTGGGTCAAAGTTGGTAAAAAGAAAGGGAAAAAATGTCGAATAGTTGATTCTACACATGTTGGCTAGAATCCGTTGTTTTGTTCTTGCTCCTTTGTTCTTCTTGTTTCTTCTTTCTCAGTTCAGCTCTCTTCTCTTCTTCTTAGGGGCCAAGGTGGATAGCATATCCTTTCCGGCAGCCTATGTTCTTGGTTGTAACTGCTTATTGTACCATATTGTTCTCTTAATAGAATTAGTTTTACTAAGAAAAAACAAATATAAAAGTTAATAATATATAGAAATATTATTATTATAATATATAATAATATATTAATCTAATAATTATAAATATTTTATTACTATAGCTATATTAGTAATTAATAATTTATCAATGCTAATATAAGTATATAACTATTATTATATGAATATACTTATATTAATATTGCTCCCTTTCTGAGAAATATATGGTTAACTTAATATAATTTACCATATATTAAGTTAATTTATTGGTTGATTCATGATCGCGGGCATTTAACTTGTGTTGGGTTCCAAAATCAGGGCGGGATCGTTTTTCCTAATAAACTATTTATATTATTTTGGAAAAAGGCTAGAATGTGAAATAAAAGATATAAAGGTAATGAAAAATAATAATCAGCTAGCCATTCTAGGTAACTCCAAGTGATAACAATAGCATTGAACAGTTGTGTTGATACAATGAAATTAAACAAGCAATTAACTATGCAAAAAATGAAATAAATGTGCTTACCTCTGGAAATATTTTCTTGACTCAACATCCCTCTGCATTATATCTATATATACTTGCAAATTGTTAAAACTAATCCTATTTTAAAAATCCCAAAAAAAAATGTATATAAGTCCCCAAAAAAATATAGATATTAAACCAAATCCACCATAATAATAACGCTCACTTGATCTCAACAACTAGATGGATGCTCGTCGAGGAACACCAATCTCCACACATCCTACTAAGCATGCAACTCGCTTCACATAAAGCAGAAGAAAATAATCAGCATGAAACTTTTTCTAGCTTGCTATGTTTTTATTGTCACTACATTTTACCTTTTTGTCTCTTTTACTACATCTTTTTAATTTTCTAATAAAATTGATTAGATAAGGAACCATTTATAAAATCACAATTAATATTGATTTTTTTATAGATTTCTTTTGTCATAAAATTAAATAAACAATCATAAAAATCATAGGCTTTTTTATTTGGCCTTTACTTCTAAAAAAATCTAAAAATAAAAAAAAATATCAATCATAAACTTTAAAAAAAAATCATAAAATTAAATAAAAGGGAAATAAAACTAAAAAGAATTAGTAACTAATAAATTAAGAAATTACTAGAAAGTTCATAAAACCTCAACCAATCAACTTACATATAAATGAATTTAAATAATAATAAAAAGTAATAAAAATTAATTTCAAATATTAAATTATAGATAAATGACAATTGATTTTGGTAAAAATAAATTAATAAACCTTCAAGTCAGAACTGAATGTATAATAATGTATATTTCTTAAACATTAGATTTAAATTATTTACCTATTAAATTTATAAAAAACATATTAACTTAATTATTCATGTGGAGGTGGCTTTTATTATTTTACTTCATAGTAATTATAAGGCAGATTATGGCAGGTTACTTCATGTGAAGGTCTTGCTTTTTTTTTCCTTCAGTAATGAAAAAACTCAGCTGTAGGGAGCAGTATGTAAAAGTTTTCTCTAGTTATTACCATATAGTCATGTCGTGTCACTGGAACAGAGAAAAAATTATCATTAACCTTCCCAACACCTAGGTCGTTTTTAAAACAGATTACAGTCTGACTAATTATAACATATATTCCAAAAATGAAAACCTGATATAATTACCTATTTTCTTCTACGATGCAATGAGACGCAGAACGCTCTCAATTTAGAGGGAGAAGAAGAGATGGAAACCTGTCTTCCTGCCGTCTTCCTCCCGTTATATCTTGTGGGCGTTTCAAAATATCAAGGTGGCGGTGAGTGTCATCCTGGTCATCAGTTGATCCCATTGTGTACTGCGTACTATTGCTTGGTTGACCATACTAAATCACCTAAAGAATCCCCTAAAGCCCAGTAAGCCAAGATTAGGGCACTTTAAACTGGAACTCTATAGTTAAGCTGATCAGGATTCACCACTAGTAGATGAGATAAGCTTATTTTTAATAAATATTAAAAATTCAGCTATTATCTTTTTTATAATTTATTAAATTAATAATCATTATATAGAATTATTAAATATACAATTACATGTTTAACTATTTCTTTATAGCTTATTTTCACCAAATATTTTATTTACACATGGGCACATACATCTTTATTTACTTAGTGCATATTTTATGTACTGAATTCTTACCAAGATCTCTTTATTTATACCAAGATAACTTTAATCCCTATAAGTTCACTTTCAACCATCTATGAACTATTGAATAATAAATATAGTGATGATAGCTAAATATTTTTTAAAATATTTGCATATTCTTTCATCTAATTTGATCTCCATTATACATATTTAGAATACATTATTCCTAAAACCATGAAGCCTAAAAATGTCTAAACAAAACAATCTTTGCAATCTATGAGGTAATCAACTTATTATCTACATCTGAACATTGTTAACTAATCATTTTAATATGAGCCTATAGTGTCCTCAACATAAAAAATTGAATTCACATTACTTTCCACAATATAGAGGAAATATACAAGCCAACCAATTACACAAAGCAATTCCTCCTATTGAGCATTATGCTAGACAATATCATTACTTATTCTATTCTTGTACTTAGTACTGGTTGCATCCTCTAAATACAACTATATTAGAAGTGGTTGACAACTTAAATAGATACACTATATAAAAATGAGCTTGTAACCCATCTAGTAGAAATTCATTTTGACAAGGGCATTGATAATTTGAGAGAAAACAAATACAATAGGAAGAAAAAATGAAAAAAGAAACAAACTAATGAGATTGAAACGGATTGAAGAAGGAAACTTACTTGGGACTTGCAAACTTTTAAATCTTGCCAATTTTGATGTAAATGATGATAGTAATTTTGGTAGAAAGCTCCAACATTTTTTGAGTGACCTATTGTTGGGCTTCAAGAAACTAACATAGTAGTGAATACACAGTAGTATTATAAGCAGCAGAAAACTCAAGTATAGTTTTAGTGTTTTGCAATCACTTACTAGCATACAATTGGATCGCTGAAATCACATTCTTAAAGTAGATCTATTAGGTCAGTTCCTTGAATGTAACACCTAACTTACAATCTAGTTGTTCTTAGTTTCCTAGGGCTAGATCTAGTTTCATAAAGTTCAAATCTACAAAAGGACTATAGCGAAATAATCTTTTATAAGCCTCATCTATGAAAATAAGTTCAAATCTAAAAAAGACTATAGCCAAATAATCTTTTATAGGCCTCAAACCTATGAAAATGTGCCAGGCTCCAATGCCATGTGAGCCAGACGCACTGTAAGCATTTTCCTTATGAACCTAGGCCTAGTCTTATTTTGTCGTTTTTAACTTAGGACTGGTACTATAAATTCTTGGATAGGTATTATAAATTTTGGTGTTTTTAACTCTGACGGGTATTATAAATTTTGATGGGAAATATTCCAAATTAAACATCAAAATGATGGTTATTGATTGATGGTGTTTTTAACTCTTACGGGTATTGTAAATTTTGGTGTTTTTAACTCTGAGGGCATTATAAATTTTGACGGGAAATATTCCAAATTAAAGGTGAAAATGATGATTATTGACTGATGAGACATGTCAAATTGGATGGTAAAAATCATTTTAAAATAGGAAATACGGCTTGAGACGTCAAATTCCAGGCCTGACCAAATGTATGAGCGTGCTCCTACTGCAACAAAATATTAATTTAGTTTATGAAGTCATCCAAGAAACTTCAGCTGGAAATATCCAGTAGCATAATGTTTTTTAATACCAGAATGTTTTAGCGTGCACTTACTGCACCATTAATATTAATGTAGTTTATGAAGAAATTTGAGAAACAAATATCCAGTATTATAATGCTTTTATAGTAGGCGGATGTGTTAGCGTGAGAATGCACATGTTTAATTATGCAATTTAAATATGTAACTTGATTACCTCTAGTGATTTCAGAATAGCAGGTAAATGTGGTTGCTGGATGTTATTATATCTTATTTTTTAGAGATAAATTAATATATTTATATATAATTTGATTGGATTTTAAGTTTAACATTTTAAATTTAATATGTTATTGTTCCATTATTGTTCAATGCTTTAAAATTTGTGTCATGTATTTATGTTAAGTTGTCAGGTTTCTCTGTTGTTTTGTAGTGATACTCGAAAGCCTCGGGACAATTGATTCGATAATACGCCTAGGAGGATATATAAATTGACCATCGAGATTATACAAACAAAGAAAGGTCAACCAATGAAGGCCTGGGTTAATAATGAGATAAAAGAAGCCGTTTACCTAATGAAAAAATATTATTATTAGAGATTGTAAATTTTTTTAACAAATTTATTTATTATTATAATATTATTAATAACTTGATATTAAATATTACCAATAACTGGAAATATGAATGCAATGGTCATGAATATATTAATTAGTTTAGTTAAAAAATTAAATATACAATTATATATTATATAATTAAAACTATTCTTTTAATTTAATTTTTTATAAAATTAAAAAATTTAATAACGTAGTCTAATAAAACCTCACAATAATTATAACTCCAAGGGGAAAGAAACAAATTTAATAAAAAATATGAATGCAACTTTCAAGTAATATTAATTAGTTAGTTAAAAAAAATTAAAATATACAATATATTATTATATAATAAACTATTTCTTTTTAATTTAATTTTTTTAAAAAATAAAAATTTTAATTAAACGATAGTCATATTAAAACCTCACAATTTATACTCCAAGGGAAAGGAAAACAAATTATAAATTTCCTAAGTGATGTATATTTAATAATTTTCTTTTCGTTTTTTTCATAAACCTCAATGAACAATATTATAATAACTAATTTTTTTTATATCATAAATTTATTTATTATCTTGAATTAACTATACAAAAGTAGAAATTTTCATAAATCTAAAATTTTAATCAAATTTTAAAAATCAAATTAATAAATTTTGTTGGCACTAATTCAATCATATTATTAATAACTGAGATTTAATTACATGCTTCTTCATTTATTTCAATACTTATTTAATTATTCATTTATTCATTTATTTTTAAATAAAAATAAATTTATAATATTAAATGTTATTCATCTATCTTCTCTTAATGTCTAAAATATCTTGTTGGTAGTTTTTAAGGTGGTGAACTTTTACTCATGTCAAATGCCACAAATTCATATTTCAACAAATGAAAGTAGTAACATACTTGTTAATATATGCACATAATGCATAGTTACAATTACCAAATACCTCAATTTACCAATTAGTAAATCTTAAATTAAACTAAGTTGTAGGACTAGCTACTATGTAGCACTTGTTTGATACAACTAGCAATTGCACTAGATGTCGCAAAGGAAACACCCTAAGGCGATCGCATATAAAACTAATTCATGTTTCTTTGACAACTATTGAAAGACATGAAAATATCAACAAAAGGCAAGAACCATGCTACAATGATATCTCACGATTGCTTCCATGAACCTTACAAATCATGAGGCCTATGTTCAAGTTAAACACGTTGCCTAATTATGCCAACATGAATGCCTCGTGATAAAGAAATAGATCATGATTTTCTATCTTCGAAATGAGAGTCTGGTTTGGTACAATTCCTCCATATTTCTTCTTGAAGTGGGTGATTGTGCTCTAGATTTTCTTGTTGTGAGTTGGCTAGGATAAAAGATAAAACAAATAATTTTATCAATTACATAATTTATAACATATTTTAACATATTTCATAATAAATATTTCCATGGAAACATGATTTTTATGCAATATGATTATATCACCTTTTTACTTTTAAAATATATATGTTGTGAGGGCTTCCTTAAATCTTCAATACAAGAAAATTGCTAAGTGTTTCAACCATCCCTTCAATTTTTCTCATTTCTTATCTATCCATGATTTGGTTCACCTATCTGATAATTTTTTTGTATTCCATACACTACAATTGGGCATTACATTTGTTGCAAGTGCTTAATTATCCCCCTGGTATGTAAATGCATGATTCACAATCATAAGAGTTGTTGCAGCTCTTGTGTGATCTTTAAATATAACTAATGCATTACTATCATTCAACCACACTAGCTCACACTCACCTCTAAACCTCAATATCAGTGAATTCACATTTTCATCGCATGGTAAATCAAATAGGCAAATGACAAGCATCGGATCCATATCTATGGATGATTTAAAAGGTAGATGTCACACCTACCCTATTGTAGCAATTAGACTCTTTGAAATTATGCTACGATGCAGAGGGGCTTTTGACTTCATGTGTAGCTTGTACAATCAAAACACATCTTGGATCCCTTCCTGCGAAATATATAGAGAGGTTACATGTTTCTGTAAAAAATGTGTCTACCCCAACAAAATTTCCTATAAAATAATTAGGAAAGTACAATGCTCATACACAAAAATAAAATTCCATGAGATATATATTAAAGTTTAAGATAAATCTTATCCAAAGAAGCCTAGTCAAAAACAAAACTCTACATGTGCATTTTTGTACCTTCTCTACCTCAACCAAATAATTTTCAATTTTCTACTTCACATTTTTCAATCCGCATTCTTTGGAAAATTTATGAGCTTGTATCATTCTACATTGGGCCAAAAATTAAAAAGAACAAAAAAAAAAAAGTGAATATACATGGAAATTTTGTTTTGCAACACTATAAAAGTTAGAAATTTGAACCCTGAACAATTTTAGGACCACATTTGGTGATCCAAAACCAATAAGGTATCCTCTCTTTAAAATCCCAATTTTGTTAATCAAAAGAGTCATAATCTAATAGGAAATGGAGATACTAGAACTCTCAGCTCCTTCAAGAGCAATGCTTTTGTAAATCGTCTATCAACCTTCGACACCACTTCCAATCTCCACGAAAATGATATATACATAAGTTGCTAGTTAGCCCAACAAGATTACATTGGCATTACCTAATTATCCTTTCCTAGTTAATAACCTTTGTAAAATGCAAGAATTCAAACATTTAAAAGAAAATATAAATGAAGCACCTAAAGTCATAATTAGGATATGCGGTTCATAGTAAGGATGACATTTATCAATGTCCTTAGAGTGAGGAAAAAACTTTGGTTATGTCAATCATTATAAATTTGACCTTGTAAACCAAGTTTTTAAACCAAAAAGAAATTTAGCTTGGAATAATTATCATAAAATTCCTTGTTGTACTCCATAAAGGCCTGAATGAAGAGGATGAATGATGATCATGAGATTTTGCAAGGTACTCTAGCACCTAGCTGACCAAAATTTACATTTCTTAGTAAAACACTCTGGCCAAAGACATTTTTCAAATTGTTATAAAAGTTAAATTAATCCAAAAGATAACTATAACATCTCTAATATTAATAAGGTCTCTGTCTATAACCTATCATACTGCTTGCTAAAGCTGCACTTGCTTTGATAAGTCTGTAAGCTACGATAATGGATAATGCTGGATATCATAATGAATGAAAATAGGTTCATGATAACATGAACTTATAAAATTTGGTAAAACTATAGTGCACAGTAATGAATTGATACAAAATCACAACAAGAATAATGAACTAATTACTTGTCACTCCAAGCTATGAGAGAGCTTCCTGTCTTAAGTTTTCTTATAAAAAAGTAGGCAAGTACAATGATCATACACCAAAACACAAAGATGGAAAATAAAATTCCATGATATATATATTAAATTTTAATAGAATATTCATTGTAAACCGTCTTGGATAAGGAAACAAAGAAAAATAGAAAAAGGAGTTATGTGCTGGTGTTTTTCTCAATCAAAAGAAGTTTGGAGAATTAATAAAAGAGGCATAGAAAGTCTTGATGGGTTGTTTTTAGGGAACTTTGTTAATTTTCCCAAATGGAAGACCACTCACTTCATTAGAAAAAAACCCTTTATCAAATGCCCAAATCGTAATTAGGCGAAAAAATCCCAGTCAAATTTTGAAAGAAACTTTTATGCCTTTGTTATAAAATGTCATTCAAACAAAGCAAATGCAAGGGCGTCGGACCATTAATTAGAGTGTAAGGAAAGCATTGACAAGCAACAATAGTATCAGTTTTCTTCTTTCCCTTAAACTAATGGATTCACAAAAAAATCTAAAGCTACTAGCCCCGTAACGAGTACACCCTATACAACCTTCATATGTAGGATTGAGTTGCTTCTAGTGTTGTGCATGGGTGGACTGGGTTCAGACTTGAATAAAAAGTGGGCATAGCAAAGCAAGGGTGAATTGTTTTTAATTGGTGAAAGGTAGATCAATTTTCCTTTATACAACAAGTCCTTAGGTACATGTGTACCTCATTTACAACATTCCAGATGTTATGTCAAAGGTTACTTCCCTTATTTTCCACAAACCATGCCTATAATTCATGCACTTAAAATAAATAACATTAAGTTACTCAATGTCTGATACATGAAAAAAAAGGAACTCTAGATGTGGATTTTTGTACCTTCCCTTCTTCAAGAAAATAATTTTCAATTTCCTGCTTCACATTTTTCAATCCACATTTTTTTGAAAATTTATGAGTTCTTACCATGCTGCACGAGGGAAACAAATTAAAAGAAACAAAGAAAAAAAGTGTATATACATGGAACCTCTATTTTGCAACACTATAAAAGTTAGAAATTTGAACCCTGAACAATTTCACGACCACAATTAGTCATCCAATACTGATTGAGTGGTATCTCTTTCAAATCCCAATGGTTTTAATAAAAAGAGTGTTAATCAAAAGACTCTTAATCTGATAAGAAATGGGGAGACGCAAAATCTTGGCTCCTTAAAGAGAAACAATTTTCTAAATCATGTGACAACCTTTTACACCACTTCCAATCTCTAAGGAAACGATATAGACGCATCTTGCGACCTAGTCCAACATGCTTACATTGACATTACCCAATTATCATTTCCATAATAAAATATAACTTAGAAACGTTATCATAAAATACTTTGTTGTACTACATAGGGGCCCCATTGGAGATGATGAATGATTATGCAAGCAGACAAAAATTTAAATTTCTTGGTAAAACACAATGGCCAAGACCTTTTTAGAGTGTTATAAAAGTCAATTTACTCCAAGAAAGTAGTCTAATGTCCCTAATATTAATAAGATATTTGTCTATGACCTATCATATTTCTTGCTAAAGCTACCTTGCTTTGATAATTCAATAACCTAGGATAATGGATAACACTAGATATCATAATGGAAAAAAATCAGTTCATGATAACATGAACTTATAAAATTTAGTCAAACAAGTGCATAATAATGAATTGATACCAAATCACAATAAGATTAACAAACAACTTGTTTCACTACTACACCAAGGGCACTTTTAAGACATTTTTTTAAGACAAAAGAAATATTTTCTCTTAAAAGGTCACTTTTTATTTTAATTATTTTACATTATAATTTAATATTAATTGAATTGTCTTAGATATAAAATTTAAGACAAAAACAATTTGAGACAAAAATATTTTAAGACAAAACTTTATATTTAAGACAAAAACAATTTAAGAAAAAAAGTATTTTAAGACAAAACATTATACTTAAGACAAAAACAGTTTAGGACAAAAATATTTTAAGACAAAAACAGTTTGAGACAATAATATTTTATGGAAAAACGTTATTTTAAGACAAAACATTATATTTAAGACAAAAACAGATTGAGACAAAAGTATTTTAAGACAACTTTATATTTAAGACAATGGCCACTTAAGACGAAACCCATTTAAGACAGTTAACAATTAAGACAAAAACATATCAATTTAAGAAAATATTATCTAACAATTACAAAATTGACTCTCACAGTGCACCCTAAGTCCACCACATTGCGGGCTACTACTGTATCACTCATATACCAATGCTACTATTTCACTTTCCATTCATGTTATCTTATATAAATACAATGACATGGTGGGCTCTTCGTTTTGTGGGGGTAGCCAAATCTGAAGAACATGAAAACTTTCCCTCGCAATATTTCCCAAACATTAATTACTCTTTTGTCCCTTAGATCTCTGTTGATACAATTAGAGATAACTTGTATGTCATTGCATTCTAGACTACTACATGGAGGGGAATTTTAAGACAATTTTTTAAGGCAAAATAAATCTTTTGTCTTAAAATTTTCAATATGATGCGCTAGTAAAAAAGGTAGAGGATTAGGGGTTCATCTTTACGCTATTGATGGTTTCTTTGGGAAGTGGATCGATGGAGGTTGATAACAACTAATGGGATTTAGGGCAATGGAGGATGAAAACAAAGGTGTGTGTCATGAGAGGAGCAATGGAAGCACTTTCAAAGAACGTTAATAAGTGGTAACATAGTTGGAGTACTTTTCGGGGTCTCCATCGATTATGTTTTAATATGTGTTTTTTTATTGTTTTATTTATTTTGAAAGCTACTTATATCCGTTGGTTGTTGTTACTAGCAAATTGTTGTGCTAGATTGGCAACATGGATTAGATTCACTTGAAGGATTGTTGAGAAAAGTGGCAATAAATTGTCAATTTGATTTTGCCTTGATTAAATTGAGAAAATTTGAATTTACACATCAGCAAACAACTTGGATGCAATTAGCTTGTATGACATGGTTTGTGTCACCCATTTTACTCAATAAATTCGAGTTAGAGGAGTTAGAGTTTAGTTAAGCATGTGTTATTTCCAATTTGTAGCAGTCAAAGTCAATTATCTCAAGTTGGTTTTAGTTAAACTAGGTCTAACTGTTGGAGGAACTCGTGGAAGGCTAGTTGTGCAGTGAGAATTTAGTCAAATGTGGTGATCATCTAGCTAAGTGATCAATCATCCAAAAATTGCTAGTGCATGCAAAAAAATTCAAGTTCCCCAGCTATGGTGGAGATTCCAAGGTAGTGTAATATTAGTTGTAGACTAGTCTTAAGCGTACAAATGTTGCATGCAATCATATGATCAACCTTAGGAATTGTGCAATCCATTTTGGAAAAAAACTAAATAATAGGGGCCTAATTTCTCACGGAATTGCAAAAGGAAATAGGGGCTCAAGCAGAGGCACAAATTGACAAAGTTTGGGTTTGAGCTTCTTAGTGAGCAGAGAGATAGGTTATTCACTTACGGGTTGTGCATAGTTGAGTAAATCAATTGTAATACATCTATATTCATAAGATTGATGCAAGAAGGCATTGGAGCTATTAGAAGATTTCTTTTACTACAAAAAATATTGGGTGCGTGTATTTTATTTCCTATTGCATGTTTGAATTTTTTGTTATAAATTGTGATTTAACTTTCGTAGAGTAGTAGAGTAGGTCTGTGTCTTATGATTTTGAAAAAAAATCATGATGAATTGCAAATATACACCATAATTTCTACATCGTATCATAGCAGGATTCACAATAGAGCATGAATTTCAAATTTGTTTCTCACGAAGTGTTGTAACATTTTTTGGTTTTGATTAGATAGAATATTTCAAAAAATGTTAAGTTAGGATATGGACATAATAATAGTGAATAAAATGTTTGCTTAAAAAAAAATCTTGATGATGATGTCCATATCAAAGAAAATGTTAGGTTAGCTGCTCTAAAAAAATAAAGGCAAAATGAAAATTTTAGGTACAAAGAAAACAAATAAACTCTTAAAGTGAGCAAATCTAAATTCCACTACTCTGTTTCTGTAAATAATGGTTGTGTAGCTTGTTTTAAATGCCACAACTCATGACAGTCAAATTCTTTAATATTGACTACTTCATGCTTTAAATTTGATGTTATAGTTAGAGAATAAATATCTGTCCAAACTATTTAATCTTGGTAGATCAATAGTTACGTAGAGCATAATAAGGAGCTCATCAGTTTAATCTGAGCCCTTGGAGGTTATAAGGATAGATTTAGATAGTTTGTTTTTGTTAAATAAGAAGAAAGGATAATGGTTTGCTAGCTTAAATGCATCCATTAAGTAAACAAAAAATAATAGGATAGGCACAGGGTAAGTAGAGAAAAGTTGCATAAGTTTAATGGTTGATTTGACAGAATGCACATTTATCATGTTTCTACGTTTATCAGGAAATTATACAAGGTAAATCAAGGTCTACTTCATCAATTAATTAACTTCCCATTCATCCCTGTATTCAAGAATTTCCCCTTCCTACCTTCATATATCCATATTCATTCATTTTCCATTAAAAATCCCTTTTCCTAAGACAAAAATCCTTTCTACCTAAGAAAAGTTAAGATCCCATAGAAAATCCCTTTTTTGACATCAAAATTCCTTTTTACTTTGTAAAAACCCTTTTTACCATTTAAATCCCCTGTTACCCTAAAAACCCATAAAGAGATGCTTTCCCTAGGGATTAATGCATATATTAAAGGAAAATAAACCAAAAAGGCATTTTACTTAGTGTTATTCCTCTTTTCCGCTATATCTCATATTAACACTAACATATAGTATTAAATCCTTAATATTTTCCTTTCCCATATAATATAGCTCCTTTATTTAAAATATATGAAAACCTTGGTTTTGTTGTAAAACTAAGTATTTCAAAAATATCACATCGGCGGGATCCGCAACCATTTAAACATCCATATACTATAGTTTTATCAAAAAACTATGTATTTTATATAAATATCACATCACAATATCGGCATGTTGAAAGTACTTTATATAAATTAACCTCCCTGCATTGTGAAACTCGATTGCAATATACGAAGGAAAGTCCGGACCTGACCAGTTATATGTCATATTTCATAACATATCACATCCACCTCATCGCAGCGTCCTGCTATACCATAAACCTTTGCCCATTGTGATCTCCAATCGCGATGGGATACGGACCCGACGTTGATATATATCATAATATAATGCCACTTCGCATCCATCCCTCTATCACAATCCCATTTATCGCATATAACTCCTGCCACTGTGATTTCTGACATCCAATAGGAGCTTGGACCCAACGATATATATATTGCAGTTCACCGCCATATCCCATCCTGCCTTATCGCATGCCTTTGCGATAGGCCTGCTCCTCACCTAACTCTGATTGTGATATGTGATATAAGACCCGGACTCGATGCCATTATTTGCTAGCATTAATAAAATTTCAAGAACACATATTATGCTTTGCGATGATTTTCTGTGTTAAATCGTTTTTTCGATTTAAGCTTCTGAAGTGATCATCTATTAAGAGAATGGATTTATGCAACTTTTTGTGTAGCTAATCCCCTCTAATCAATAAATCATCAACATGTTGTGTAAGATTAAGTATACTTCCTTGAATATTTTAAACGTAGTTCAGAAGGTTTTCCAACTTATGACTGTTCTGTTTTACAGTCTTGAAACTGTGATAATCATATTTTTTGTTGTCTTCTACTCACCACTATTTTGATCTATATCACTGTGTAATACTTTATAGCAGCCCTCTGCTAAATTATTAATATACCCCAAGGGATTAATTTCATTAATTCTACATCTGTCTTCTTTCATTGATCTTCCAAAACTAAAACCAAAAACCCCCAAAACAATTATTTTAGATTCTCTGGCATTGGTAGCTTGACCTACTACTATCTCAGAGGTACAACATCAGATTGGTGTCCCTGCCATGGATTTGAATTTCATTTAAGTTTCCCTTGGGACAACAATATTCTTTCACTATTTTCCTTTAAAGGTGATTAAAGGATTTAGAAAGGTTAACATTATTCACCTAGGTGACTGCACACTCCCAAGCTAGAACCTTATAAACATACCAGATCTTGTTCAGAAGATGACATAGTTAGTCCTTTGTCAGATCCTAAAAATATTGTGAGAAAAGCCAAATCTAAAAGGGGACACCAACCATCTTCTTCTTCTTCTTCAATCTTACAATTTGAAGAATTAGAATCATTTGACCCCTATAGTAATATCCCATTTGATCCTGATTACACCCATTTATTTCCTAGGGTTGCTGAACTTCTAAATAAAGGAGTCGATTTCAAGTCAACCTACCTTATTCATTCATTATAATCTCATCCCAGACCCACATTACCATCAAGATCACTTAAAACTGAATCTGATTTGGGTGTCAATTTACCATAATATAAACCCACAGATTTCATATCTCCCTATCCATTTCCTTCCATTTTTGACTCACCTGAAGCTTCTTCTTCTTAACAACCTGAAGAGACCTTTTCTGTATATACCAATCCTCTCTTTAAATCAAGAAGGTATTCCTTTACACATCCCAAAGCTAGTTCTCAAGAATCCTTTGAAGTCTTTCAGGAAATCTCCTCCTTCATCTCTTCCTTCACCTCCAACTAGTTCACCAACTCCTAAAACACCATCTTCTTCCTCTACTTCTTCTTCATCCTCTACATCCACACAAACACCTCATACTCCACTTGGACAACCTCATATACCTCAAACACCTAATATTCCTCAAGCACCTCATACACCACCTGCTTTCATAACTTTTCGACCAATTGTACAGGCTAGATATGTTGCCTTAGTCTTACCTAATAACCTTGATGCATTCCCACCTAGACACTTAAAATACCTTCCCAAGTACAATGGAGAAACTGGTCCCTCAGCTGAGGACCATCTTCAAGCTTTCCTATATTTTTCAGACAGTATGAATACTGAGTAAAAAAATGTTTATATGAGATTATTTGTACAGTCACTTGAAGGAAATGTGAAGATTTGGTTTAGGTAGTTGCCAACAACTTCAATTAGGAATTGAGAAGAGCTTACTACCATATTCAAAATTCAATGGGGTGTCAAAAAGGATCTTCTTTACTTCCTCATAGAATTTGAAGAGCTTAAAAGGAACTTCGGTGAAGCAGTTGCATATTTTATCAAAAGATTCAACAAACTCTATCACAAAATTCCTACTGATTGTAAGCCTCCTAGAGAAGCAGCTAAGTCTAGATTCTCGAAAGCTTTCGATGATGACTTTGTTGTTATGCTACGATAAATAACTTCAAGAACTCTTGAAGATATGAAAACAAACACTATAGAAGTAGAACCAAATAGGGCAGCCTCCACTTCTTTAAAGCTTAAGGAAGAAAAGGTCCAAAGAATACTTAAATCTGTTCAAGAAGCCTCTAGTTCCTCTAAGACTAAATCAAAAGACTCAAAAATAAATGAAATAACATCTCTTCTTAGAAACCTATCAAATAGGATTTCAAATATTGAGACCCAACCTAGGACCATACAACAAATGGTTTCTAGACCTCAAAACTAAAATCAAAGTCAGTATAAAAGAAACCAACCACTACAAATGCTTCAGAGACCTACCAATGATCAACAGGTTCCTACTCCTCTATTAATAGATGACCAACAACCTGCTGATAATACTATCACAATTAATGAAGATATTAATAGTATGGATTCTTCTTCCAATAAAATAGCCATCATTCCTCTGTCACAACATAATCAGGTTCAAGAGGATCAGGAAGCTGCAAAGGTATCTAGATATCATGCTTTTTCTAAATTTTTAATTGCAAAATTTAAAAAAAAGATATGATCTTAGGCCTAGTGCTGATCCAGGGAGACCTCCAAAGGAAGCTCTACTGATTGAACCACGTACCAAAACTGATGAAGCTCAAACAACGCTTATTCATCCATTAGATCAGTCAATTGATACTTCCCACGCTGGTAAAAACATTTTGACTTCATTTAATGTTGAAAAAGAATTAGAAAGGGTTAAGATACCAATTCCATTGTCAGAAGTTTCTAAAAACCCTGGTTACAAAAGCCAAATCACTAAATCGATTCAAAATACCTCGGTTGATGCAGAAGGTGATGTCATAAGTCTCCAAGATGAAAAACCAAGAGTAGTCTTTGGCCCTAGCTCAAACATGATAGATGAGATAGTACCTCCCTTCTATGTAACTCTTAAAACAAATGATTCCATGTTATATAATTGTATGCTTGATTCAGGAGCATCACACAACCCTATGCTAAAATCAATCATGGACCATTTGAAACTCGATATCAATAAATCCTACCATGACCTGTACACCTTTGATTCCAAAAGGGTGCCCTATTTAGGATGATCAAGGATTTAGTGGTTACCCTTGCCCAAATTCCAGTCAAAAGTGTAGTACTTGACATTGTTGTTACTGATATCCCTCCCTAGTTTAGAATGCTCCTTTCTAGGTCATGTTGTGTCAAAATAGGGGGAACTCTATAGATGGACATGACATATGCTACTATTCCTATTTATGCAGGAGAGCAGTTAAGATTATATAGAGAGGTAAGATTTGCACATACTGTTTGTAAGACTAACCAGCCAAGGAACAATCCAATTTATGCAATATATCAAGACTGTGGTTGCTTTCAGCTCACTTCAAGCCAACATAAAACTTAGGTTAAGATTTAAGAAGTAATTGAAAGTCCTGAACCAAACCAAACTAATATTTGGAAACTTTTCTTTGATGGCTCTTGCACGAAAGATGGGGTAGGAGCTGGACTAGTTTTAATTTCACCTGAAAAGGAAGATATAACACAATCATGTAAATTAGATTTTGAAGTTACCAATAATGTTGCTAACTACGAAGCTTTCCTTTTAGAATTGCAGCTAGCCAAAACCATAAAAGTTCAGAACTTAAGTGTTTTTATCGATTCTAAACTTATTGTTAAGCAAGTAAAGAATGTTTTCCAGACCAAGCACCATAGACTTCGGTCCTATCGAAATGAGGTATGGGATTCAGTTGAAAACCTGTTCGATGCTTTTAATTTCACTCATATTCCCATAAATTAAAACATTCACGCAGATGCCTTAGTTGTCTCTGTCAATGCTTTTAAAATCCATAATCATACTAATTTACTTTATTAGATTCAAGTCAAATACAGGCCATTTATCCCTGATAATCTGAAACATTGGCAAATATTTGAAGATGATGAACAACTGAAATCATTTTTGTAGGTAGTAGATGATTTCTCATTTCTGCAAATTGATGAAGATACATCTAAAATAAATGAAAACACAGAAGGAAATGATACTTCAGATTTTAAAGCCCAGATTACTAATCATGACATTATTCAATTATCAAATAATATTATTGCAAAGTGACTCATTCCTTTAGAAAAATTATTCAATCAGAATGATGTTTTCCAAAACCCGTAGTCTATTTCTTCAGAAGATTACATAGAAGATATTAACATTGGAACCAATGAAGATATTAAGAACATCAAATTATCTGGATCTCTAGACCCAGAAATCAAAGCTTAGTATTTTAAATTACTGCAAAATTATAAAGACATTTTGGCCTGGAGTTACATTGATTTAAAAACCTATGACACATCTTTAATATAGCACAAGATTCCTCTGAAATGAGAAGCAAAACTATATCAACAGAAGATTAAAAGAACAAATCCAGATCTTCTACCAATTGTAGAAAGAGAAATTAAGAAAATGTTAGATGCATAGATCAACCTCCCTCTTAGATATTCTAATTGCGTTGTAAATCTAGTTCCTGTTAGAAAGAAAAATGGAGAAATAAGACTTTGTGTAGATTTTAGAAATCTGAATAAAGCATCATTAAAAGACAATTATCCCTTGCCCAAAATGGATCAATTCTTGCAAATGGTTTCAAAAGCACAAATACTTTCTATGCTTGATGGTTTTTCACGCTATAATTAGGTAAACATTGATACAACATATAGAGAGAATACAACGTTTACTACACCCTATGGTATGTTCATGTACGCAAGAATTCCATTTGACTTAACCAATACTAAAGCAACGTTTCAGAGAGAAAAGGACATTGCTTTCATTTGTTAGGTAAATAAAATTTTGATTATTTATCTTGATGACATAACTATTTTTTCTAAATCTGATTGGAAACATTTAAAGCACTTGATGAATGTTTTTGACAGGTGTAAAAGATTTGGAATATCACTGAACTCAGAGAAGTCCTTGTTTGTTGTTAAAGAAGGAAAACTACTAGGGAATATAATTTCAAAGGAAGGAGTAGTAATTGATCCCAAACAAGTATCTAGCATAGAAACATTGACCTTACATAGAAACAGAAAGGAGATTCAAGCTTTTCCAGGCAAGATTAATTTTCTAAGGTGATTTGTTCCAAATTATGCAGACGTAGTGAAAGATATAACAGACATGCTCTGAAAGGATCATGAAGTCAAAAGGACTCCCTCTTCTAGCCATGAATTTGAGCAAATAAAAAGAGCTATATCTAAAGCTCCCACTTTAGCCAGCCCTGATTATACTAAGCCATTTAGTATTTTCTCTTTTACCTCTGAAACAATGCTTGATGCTATTTTTTTACAAAAAAACGAAGATTCCCATGACCAACCCATAGCCTTTTTTAGCAAGGTTATGAGAGATGTTGAGTTGAAGTATGACATCATTGAGAAGCAATCCTATGCCCTTATTCAAGCCGTGAAATCTTTCAAAATGTATGTCTTACACTCACCTATTACTGCTTATGTCCCAAATAGCGCTGTCAAAATTGTTTTAACCCAACCAGACACTGATGGGAAAAGAGGTAGATGGATCACTCTGTTATCACTTAGAATTTTCTCAAGGTTAAAGAAAGAAATTTTTGAGGTAACCACAAACCAATCTTTTAGACTCGGGTTCTAGCCAACCTAATTCTAGAGAGGGCTCTCTCTTTATAATTTAGCATTGTTTTGATATGATATTAGGCTAGTTATTAATGCTTAAGGAATTTGTTTCGATTTGTTTGGTGGAATTAAGGAAATAGATGGGTAGAGTAGGTATTCAGGCCATTGGGATATGGATTTAGGTATGAAAGGTTTATCAGGATTTGATTAATCACCGAGGTAAGAGTTCACAAGGCAATCTTGCACGGTAAGGACAAATCTGAAGGTTTCAATGGATGAAAATCTTAACCAGGGCCAAGGGCAATGAAGAATCCTTAACATGGATTAAGATGAAGAAGGGAGGTTTGGAAAATACCAAGGGAAATTAAGAATCTTGTACTAGAGGCCAACAAAGGGAATGATTTACAGAAGTGAGGGAGAAACTAAGAATTCCCAAACTTAAGCAATTTAGTAGAAGACATTAAATAGGCAAACAATTAAAACAGAGAGCACTTAAGCTAATTCTGATGATATTACTCCTTGTTTGCTTTTAATAATTATAAGAAACAAATGTGATATTTCATAACATAAAGGAAAACAATAATCAAACTCAGAGATGTGATACTTATTTGTTTCCCACAATGCACATGAATCGAGTGAAATGTACTCAACTTTATTTAATCCAGTAAACCAGTCCAACCTTGATTACAATAGCTCCTTTAGCTCAAAACAAAAACTCTATAGAAATGATTTTTAATGCACCCAAAATACTTCAAATGCAGAAGTATTTATACAAATTCTAAACTGAAATATCTCGAAAAAATATCAAGATTGGTTTTACAAATATCTCAAACTATTTTATTTTATAGAACTTAAATAAAGGAAATTCAAAACTAATGAATCTATTTGGAACTAATTTTATGGATTTATGGTGACAAATAAGTGAAATTTGAATTTGATAGCAACTCCTAAACGATGATGAGGCATCCCAGTCACTAACTGCATCCTTCCTTTATGCATTTTGCCCCAGAACATCTACAACCTTAGGGTCCAAGGATATGATTTTATATCTCAATCGAAGATAGATATGTAAAAAATGAAAGAGGTTATTGTAGATAAGAATGTTATTGAGATAAACCTCTCTTAGTTTCCAAAAATTCAGCTCCAGCTATTCATAACATTATCTACAAAAGGTGTAGGAATATACAGGGTAAGTTCCTCAGACAGAACACCAAAAGGACACCGCTCACAAACAGATCACAGATCAATACACTAGTATTTTGACGTGGTTAAAACCCTCAAGGAGGGAAACAGTCCATGGCCTGTGCCAACGTGGCTACTACAGGCAATTTATTAATAAAAGAATGAAAATTTACATAAGCTTCTCTCATGCACAGTGAACCTACAAATGACCCTCCATGCGCTTTAAATAGAATTGATGGACCAATCGGGTGTCAAGCCACGGATCAAGTGTCGGTAATACCGAGGAGAGAATGAACCATCGGATCACTACATATCGTGACCATCGGATTGTAAGTTACAAATGTACATGTTAAAGAAAC
>APFE030156596.1:33012-55061 GCA_000404065.3 Pinus taeda
TTTGCGTCCCTTGGGTAGAGGAACAAGATCCCATGTATCATTTGCCAACAATGAATGATATTCTTCATTCATAGCTACTTCCCAATGTGGATGGCCTGAAGCTTCTGCAAAAGTGTCAGGATCATGATTTACTGGAGCTTGAGCCAGTAAAGAAGAGGCTCTTTCAAACTGAGAACGTGTACTTCGCTGATCTGTAGGATCACCGGCAAGATCACCTGCTGCATCCCGAGTAGCACGGACCCATCTTGGAAGTTGAGAATCCTGAGAAGGTGGGGGAGGATTGTCATCCTCACTTTCATCATCTGAAGAAGAAATGTTTTCAAAGTAGAAGAGATAGGAAGAGGTGGCACATCCGCCGGACTAGGCTCGCAGGCCGATTTATTTTCATCAAATTTTACATCTCTTCTAATGATAACATTTTTGGACTTAAATGGAATAAGTCTATAACCTTTTACATCTTCAGAATATCCAACAAAAGTACATTTCTCACTCTTAGGTTCTAAAGCTTTATGCTTTTCATCTGGAATATGGGCCCATGCTTCACTTCCAAAAATACGAAAGTGACTTACATCTGTTTAATGGAACTCCAAGCTTCTTCTGGAGTGATATTCTTTAGAACCTTAGTAGGAGTGCGATTTATTATATAATTTGCACAATTAATTGCTTCGGCCCAAAAACTAAGACTGAGTCCTTTAGATTGCAGCATACAATTAGCCATTTCCTTTAAGGTGCGATTTTTTCCTTTCAGCTACACCATTTTGTTGTGGAGTGTATGGAACAGTATGTTGCATTTGAATTCCATTTTCGGTGCAAAAGTTGATGAATGTGTTTTTAACATATTCTCCACCATTATCAGTTCTGAGCTTAAGAATTTGATGTCCAGATTGTTTTTCAACAAAGGCTTTGAAGGCCAAAAATGTGTTAAATACTTCGCTCTTGAGTTTTAAGAAGTATACCCAAGTGCGTCTGGAGAAATCATCAATGAAAGTTAAGAAATACTTGCAGCCAGAGAATGAAGCAACAGGAAGTGGACCACATAAATCACTGTGCACAAGCTGTAAAGGGGCTGAGGCGTGCCAAGAGGCACGTTTTTCAAAACTGTCCCGATGATGTTTTCCGAGTACACATCCGGAACAAACACCATCTCTGCAAGATACCATAGGAAGACCTGTCACCATATTTTCTTTACATAGATGCTGAAGGGAGCGATAGTTTAAGTGACCAAATCGCTCATGCCAAAGTTTGCTCACTTCATCATTATGAGCAACAAATACTGAGGGAAGATTTGATGACCCAAAGTTGTGAAACTTATACAACCTTGTGGAATCATCAGCAATACCAGTAGCTAGAATCTGTTTAGGATCTCTTAGATCCTTGATTACAACATCATGAGGTGAAAATTCAACAATTTTACCTTCACCTGAATGAGTTATCTGATATACAGATAGAAGGTTGCTGGATAAGGTTGGAACACATAATACATCATTAAACTGACCATTGTCTAGATGAACAGTTCCAGTCCCTACAACATTAAGAGATCTATCATCACCAACATATATATTTTTGGTGTTACAATCATGTAAAGAAGAAAACATGGCTTTGTTTTTGGCCATGTGATAAGAGGCTCCAGAATCAATGAGCCACTCATGAGAATGAGAAGAAGAAGATACATTTAATGCATAACCAGACTGAGATGATTAACAACGACATGCAGAAAGTGCCATTCCTGAAGATGAAGTTGAAGTTGAAGTAGAAGAATGCTCCACATGGATGTTATGTTTCTTCATTGCGGCTTCCAAGGCTTCCATCTTCTTAAAGCATTTAGATTCTAAGTGGCCATCTCGATTACAAAAGTTACAATGTCTATCAGTCTTCTTCCATTTGTTTTTATTGGTCTTATCATTTTGCTGAAATGATCTTTCATTTTGAGACTGAGTTTGCTTAGGACCCTTGTTTGGTTTAGGACATTCTTTTTAGGATATGACTTCTTAGGATTCTTTAAATTTGGTTGTTGTTGGGCGGCTAATGCTTTCTTGGAAGAGTTCCAAGATTAAGAAGACCAAGGTGTAAGAGTTTTTCTTGTTCTCTTATTAAAGAATCACAAAAAGAGTCAAAGGAAGGGGCCTTGTAGTCTTTTCCTTGACAAATGAAAGCTTCCCTTGTAGAATGGAAGGTGGAAACAAATACAGAGTAGGCTGGTCCCAACTTAGTAAGGATGGAATAAATAAGGTTACTATCTGCTTTCTTAACTTTAACACCTTCCAAAAGAAGTCTAATGGTCTTGAACTTGGACAAGAAATCTTCAATGCAAGAAAAATCATTGGGTTTTAATGTAAGCAACTCATTTTCAAGCTGATGGGCTCTAAGTTCATTTTTTATTCCAAAAACTTTAGTAAGCTGCTCCATTGCTTTATCAGGAGTATCAAGTTCAGCAATATGGAATCTAAGATCGGGAGAGATAGACATCCCTATCAACCCACGTGCTTGATCTTGCCTATTTTCCCATTTGGCTACTTTATCTTCATCTTTTGGCTTGGTTTCTTGGCCTGTGGCGATTCGGTAAAGACCTTTACTTCTAAGTAAATCCACAATGTAGGACCACCATTGGAATTAGTTGGTGCTGTCAAGGATAACTTGGCATGAAATTTCCATTTTTATAGAAACTGAAGCTAGATATTCTGAAACTAAGTGTTCCAATGGAAAGAACTTGAAACATTAGGCTGGTTAAAAAAAAATGGTTCTGAAAACGGCTTCCGGATGAAGAAGTTATGACCTTTTTAAAAAAAGTTGATGAAGGCGCCGGCAAAGTGCGGGAATGTGCGGAAATGAAAAAAACACTCTTTTTTCAACAAAAAGGAGATTTGAACCCAAGATCTCTACTCTCTTAAATTATCTTTGAACCAAGTGAGCTATACAAAAAGATAGAGAGAGGGAGAGAGAGAGGGGGGGCGTGGGGCGCTTTGTTTTCTTTTAGTCACGAATGCTTTGGATTGTGTGCTTGCTTGAGAAAGCTCTTTTTCTCCCTGCAAAAGAAAAACAAAAAACCCAACACGGACATGCAAAAAAAAAACAAACCTTACGGCTTAAAGTTAGCTTTACCCGGAAACTAAATATTTTCCTCAATGTTTCTGATTTTCTCCGAGATCACACTAAGGTGCAGAGAAAAGAGCATACGCATGAGAAAAAAAATCCTTCCTTTCTGTTTCTGATTTGCCCAGATCGCACAGAGTCGCAGGGCAAAGAGCATACGCAGAAATGAAAAGTATAGATCCGGTTAAAAAAAACTAAATAAACCGAAACTGAAATAAGCAGAGAGAAAATAACAGTAAACTGCAAATAAAGACTGTATACCTCCAGATCTTAAAAATGACGCAGATAGGGCTACCAGAACCCTTTTCGCGTGAAACGAAAGGGGTTCCTCACTGGAACAGATGCTCCAAACACAACAGAGCAGTCCTCTCGGACCGAAAGCAGTCAGAAACAGTAGATCTAGGAAACGACAGCGGCATGCAGTTCTACAGGCTTCAGATTTGGATCACCAACGGACGCGGCCCTCGAATAGCTCTGATACCATGTAGGAATTTACAGGGTAAGTTCCTGAGACAGAACACCAAAATGACACCGCTCACAAACAGATCACAGATCAATACACCAGTATTTTGACGTGGTTAAAACCCTCAGAGAGGGAAACAGTCCACGGCCTGCGCCAACGTGGCTACTACAGGCAATTAATTAATAAAAGAATGAAAATTTACATAAGCTTCTCTCATGCACGGTTAACCTACAAATGACCCTCCATGCGCTTTAAATAGAATTCATGGACCAATCGGGTGTCAAGCCACGGATCAAGTGTCGGTAATACCGAGGAGATAATGAACCGTCGGATCACTACATATCGTGACCGTCGGATTGTAAATTACAAAATGTACAACGGTAAAGAAACACACTTTACCTAACTCTATACCTAACTCTATACTAGACCAAGTTGAACTTAACTATTTCCTATGTGTCGGAATATCCTAACACTGGGAAATGATGTAATAAGTTGACCTTGATCCTTTAGGGTTTGAAACAACACTTTTAGGGGTTTGAGAGCCCTTGGTTTATCGACATATGTGATTGGAGTTGTAGTCCCCAAATATGTCTATAACATACCTCTCATGGAAATGGTCATAGATGACTGACTTACTTAACGGAGTTGAATCCAAAAAAATGATATCTAATATAATGCACTGTAAAAACCCCAAATACTTGAGACAACTCTTTTTAGTATTTACGATTTCTTTGTTAACTTAGTAAATCTAAGTATCTTTTATCCCAATGATACATTTTCCTTATTTATTTATCAAATCCATTATCTTATTCTTTAAATCTCTTAATGATGAAGCTTGATATGGATTTGAAATGTAAAGCCTATGGCCACCAATGTGGATAATTTAGAAGCCTTGCATTCTAAAACAACTCACCTTGAAAATAAGAAAATGCACCATTAAACAATAAATATTTTCAGAACTTTTTTGGGAAAACAACATTTGAAAAAAAATATGTTGATATATTATGGCTAAGAAGATTCTAAATGTCAAAAGCATACCTTAAAATTTGATGATTTTAGAGTACTACTTATTAAACAAAGACAGATAAAAAAAAAAAAAACCAATAAATATGAAATTTCATCTCAAAAATCAATAATTCTAAAAACTTCTCATCAAATAGGTACCTATGTTATTCTCAACTTTTTATATCTAAATAATATATGATTTTGCTAATCATATATTCTTTTTTATATCAATTTTCATTTTTCAATTTTAATTTTATTTAGTAAACTCAATTCTATTTTTAGTTTCTAATCTAGCAAAAATTATTTTTGACAAGATCATTGTATTTTCAAAAATAAATTATGATGAATTAAAAGTTCACTTTAATCTTGTTTGTGTTTATGTAATTTTCTTCTTAGTTTCTAATTTAGCAAGAAATATTTTCACAAGATTCTTATGTTTAAAAAAAAATAGTTAAGATGACATACAAGTTCACTTTAATGTGGCAAGAAATATTTCAACAAAATTCTTTAATTAAAAAAAAATGAGTTATGACTACATAATAGTTCACTTTAATCTTATTTTTGTTTATGTAGGTTGGGAAAAATGTTTATGTATTTATAATAAAAAGTCAAAAAAAATTTATATTTTTTATTAAACATTTTTAAAAGTAACTAATTATATATAAGAAATTAAAAATAATTTAATAAAACTAAACTTAATTAAAAAAAAATACAACATAGTAAGAGAAAATCATATGTAAATACTTTTTCCTATAATATTCAATTTTAAATTAACTAGTTTATTTTTTTTAAAAATATTTTTGAATTATAATACATATTTCATATTATAAGTTATTAATTACATTCATAGATTATTTATTTTGAACTACCACTTTAAGAATTTTAATTTAATTATCAATAATCATTAGGTGTGAATGGTAGAGATTTAGTGTTCATAGAATATTCATGAATATCTATAATATATATAAAAATTAATTTTTGAAATTTATCTTCAAAGTGATTATGTTCTTTTCACTCTTATAATTAAATTGATTAATTAAAACAAAATGTCATATGAACAAGCATCATGTGGAGTGAGTTATGGTTTTTTAGGCATGTGGTATTGATAAACCACCATATTGTAACAAAGTCTATTTACAAATTAAAAATATCTAGTGTAAAGTGGAGGTAAATCTATAAAGAATCTTGTTCTATGATTTTTTTAAATCTATATCTTTAACTTACATATTAATTCATTTATAATTAATAATTAATAATAATAATTTAAATATATATATTTTTTTATTCTTTTAACAATGTGAGATGCATCATGAAGTGTTATGATTCAAGAATTTTCATGCTTATTATGGATTGATATCTATCTCCAGATTTAATTTATATGGGTAGGGAGTAATATAAACAAATTCATATGTAACTTATATGGTACTAATTTTAAACTAGTATATAGAAGTTATACTTAAATAGTATCAGTGTCACTCACAAAGTCAAACTTTTTGTAAAATAAAAAAGGTTAAAGATATGGTAACAAATGTAGTACTTTAATTTTAAATACATTCATTCATAATATTTATTTTGCACAAGTATTAACTAGCACAACCACATTAATAAAGTGGTTGATATACTTTCACAATTTTCATTTTCCATATGTCGATTGCCATATGAAAAGTAGAATATGACACTAATGGGTGTATATCAACCACTTTATTAACGTGATTGTGCTAATTGACTACTAACGTATATGAGTAATATTAGTAAATCATAATTGACTATGATTGAATATAATCAAGCTATACTTAATGACCATTGACCATAATTAACTACAACTAATAAAAACTAACAAGTTAGGATTAATTATCATTGACTATAATTAACTATAATTAATAAAAAATAAACTATAATTAATAGAGACTTTTATCTACATAGAAATGCCAACATTTTTTATTGACTTTGAACTTAATATATAAAATATGTAAAAATAATTTAAAAAAAATATACCTAATAGTACCTACGCCATTCACAAAGTTACTCTATATTATAATTCACAAAACCAGGCTTCTAGAATCACATTGCATGAACCTTCATAGCAATGGGCATACTAGGTTCCGGGATTCATTGCACGAAACATCAAAGTGCGCATGTTAGTGGAGATTTTCGTCATGCATGACGCAATGGCCACATTAAATTTTCTTCTCCTATGGATAATTGGGTAGTTTTAAAATTTATACTAAATAAAAATAAATAACATATTTATAATCACATGGACCTCCGTGCTATTACAAATTCAAAAGATGTCTGAAGATGTATTTTCATTTGTATAAACATAATTGAAAACCACATTTAAACATTCATGTATTAAAATACTCATCCAAACGACGAATCCCAAGGGGCATGGGTGCTCTAATAATTCAAACACGAAACCAATAATATGTCGAAATATTTATGACTCGAATAATCCCAAGTGACATGCCTGTTTCCGGACATTGTGACAGAAGTAGATACAATCAAATATTATAAGAAACGGTAAGCGACAAGCACAAAATCACAATTAATGCCGGCTGCATGCACATCACACATGGCAATTCGTTATTACAATAGGCATTTTGTTGTGTTTATTATGATGGATGTATGTCATAGTTTTTTCTTCTTTTTAATATAACATTGCATATATTACAATATTATGGATGGAGATTTTTAAAGTGTAAATGAGTTTTATTATAATATCATGGATTAAGAACTTAGTTTTTAATACTACATATGAAGAAAACCATAAATTATGTTTATAAGACATATTAATTTTTTAATTAATCAACTTAATTAAAGTGAACAAAAGACATAATTATTTTGGACATAAATATCAAGTTTGATTTGTTACTATTACTAATAATATTCTATAATATTATGTGGAAGTTAAATCTCTACCATTAACCTAATAATTATTGATAATTAAATTAAAATTCTAAAAACCATATGCCAAAACATATATGCCCAACAAATATAACTATTAAATTTTAAAATATGAATCAAATATCAAAAATCTCAAAAACATCTTACATCATTCATATAAATTTCATAATTTTCTCCAAAAAAAAAACTATTTAAAATTAAATTAAATAAACAAACTTTATAAGATAACAACTTCTTCTTTTTTTTTTTTCCTTTTTTTTTTTATTTATTTCATGGTGGTTCTCGGTTACCCTTGGTCATTGGGTAGCAGCTACATCTAGAGTAAATCTCGGCAGATCGACCCCAAAGCGGATCACATCCAAGCACCTTACCCCAAGGGATTTCGAGTAGATTCGACCCTGTGACCTCCTGTATGGCTAGTTGAGCTAACCCTTAAGCTTAAAATAACAACTTCTTATTTACAAAAATATTCATTTAAATAAAAAAATTATATATAAAATCAACCACAATATTTAAAATATATATATTTTATTAATTCAAATTAAAACAATATTCTAAAATTAAAAATAATAATAATTCAAACCCATAGCCTTTTATATATCCCAATTTTAAATAAGACATCAACAAAACTTTTTTTCCTCCATACATATGAGTGAAATAAAAATAATTAAAAATAATATTTTCATGGTGAAACTCTTTTTATGAAAAATGTAGCCAGATATTTAAGCCTTTTTACCTTTCTCATGCTCTTGACCTCAAGAATAGAATAGTTGCATACTTGCATAAAAGGAACCCATTTTTCTCAACAAAGGCAAAGATTATATGACATTATGTCTATGTAATTATTGGTTTCATTGCTTAAGCTAGTTCTAAAATTTAAAATGTAATAATTAGTAAGAAAAACAACACTTTCTTTAGAGAAAACAAGATTAGGATATTTTGTTTTGCATTGAAAATAGGTGAGTTAAGAAAATTAATTCCTATAGTGACCTCGAGAACCATTCAAAGAATTATTAATGAATTTAGACAACATGCTTTGATGGTGGAGAGTTATAATTGTAATGGCACTAACATACTGAGCACCATGTAGTTCCAAGAGTGAGTGCACAAGTGTAGACCGGATCTAATATCAACAAATGAATAAGTTCGACATAGTTCGATAAGAGGTCATGTCAAATGGGAATGGTCTTAATTGATGCAGGAGCATCAAGCTAAGGGAGATCATGGCTAGAGTATTTGTCTTAGTAGACTAGAGAAGTTTTCAGTTAGTTTTCTAAGTCTCATTTAAATTTTTAGTTAACAACACTTAGGATTTTATGTCAAGTTGAAGGTTGTCACAGCTCACTCTTTTATTTTCATTATTGTTCTTTTTTTTTTCAATTTATTGTTTTAGGTTAATTTTAGAGTTTAGACAAAGATGAATAGTTATCAATGAATAACTAAAATGTAGCTGCTCACAGTTTAAGTAACTTTACAGTGAACTTATTAAAGGAAAAAAATCAAAAACTGTAATGATCCATCATAGTACGAGATAAACAAAAGTAAACAATCATTTTGAAAGCAAGAGAGAATTCGAGTCCATGTCCATTGCAGCATAAAATTATTTTATTCCCATATAAATAATTAAATTGAGTTCGTTTCATAACAGTTGCCAAGAACAAGAAAGTGACTTCATTTCCTAATAGTACAGAGAACAAGTAATTATTGACAGAGGCTAGTCGAATTCCATCAATTGATGGAGAGGGTTTTGTAGAAGAAACAAGCAACCAACATCCATAGGTACCAAGCATCTAACTATTTCTTTCGTTTCAAAAAAAAAAAAAAAAATATATATATATATATATATATATATATATAGTTATATATATATATATATATATATATATATATATTATTATATATATATATATATATTATATATATATATATATAGGTATATATATATATATATATATAGAAATAGTATATATTATAGATAGGTAGGTAGGTATCAAATTTATAGTCCAAGTTATAGACAAAGTTACAAACCAACTGCAAGACCGAACAGTGAGAGAGTGGTCCAAAACCCCAAGTCTATAATATAACGAGAGACCCAATATAAGTTATGGGTTCATCATAGCCCGAAGGCATAATTATATAGTGTGAGAAGATAGTGAGGTCGAAGCCCTAAGACCGTCAATTATAGACCCAATGGAAATGACAAGCAACGAAAAGCTCGAGACAGGCAAACAAGAGGAGTAACGTGGCATGACCCTACCCATTACAGTGTACAGGTATCAGTACAAGAGACCAGTGACCAAAGAGGCTCGACGTCCACCTGCAATGACCACAAAACACGCCATCAGCAACTAGGTAGAGAAACCCTAAACGAACTGAAAAGTAGAGACGAGGGTTAGCAGAGTATCTACTCACCAGAGGAGCGGAGCTTGTGCAAGCACAGAAGCCGTGGACTAGGTCATAGTCGCCAGAGCAACCCTTGCTCACAAGGATTGAAAACAATTAATAACAACAACAAAATGAAATAGAACTGTAAATCATAGGCAGAGGTCTTACCTTTGTGAAATTTCCGAACAGGAGTTGAGAGATTGGTCACCCCATGACCATGGCCTGAAAAACCCAAGCCATACAACCACAGAGATGAGAAAGCCAATGCACAGCTGAGACCCACAGCTTCAGGAGTAGAGTTCATAACTAGGGTTTGCAGACAACAATCCTCACGGAGGGCCATCAAACCCTCATAGATTGCAAATAGAACCAGTGACAAAGAACCTTCTTGACAGAGTAGCAGAGTGCTGGAGCAAGTGACCGAATGAGTGAGGTTGGGTTTTCGAGAGTAAGGTGTAGAGGCGGGAGAAGTGGATCCCGAGGACAGGACAACTGTCCTCACCACATTAAAAGTCAGTACCATATCATTAAACACATCATCAATGCAATCAACCGCCAAAAATATCAACCATAACCATATATTAATTATTGACCGTAAGACATCAGGGCTGGTCCCATCAATTTTGGTATCAGATCATGTTAGATTTAATTTGTTTTTTTACAAAATGGAAGTCGGAAGAAGAGGTCGTGGCAAAGCTATTCGAAGGGTAGTAGATGAAGGATTGAGAGAAGAGATTAGGATACTGAATGCCCGTTTGGCAACAGTAGAAGCAGGAAGGAGAAGGGATCCATAATGGGGAGATGATAGTGAGCAAGAAGCTGTAGTTACGACAGATGGATCAGATGAGGAAGGACCTGAAATCAGGTTGTTAAAGTTGGTTTTATTAGCTAGCAGTAAACCAAGGTCTAAGATTTCAAACTATGATGGAAGTTTTTCCACCCAAGTGTTGTTGGACTGGATCAATGAGTTAGACAAGTACTTTGAATGTGAGGAGATCAGCGAAGATAGAAAAGTTAAATTCGCTGCCACCAAGTTGAAAGGACATGCGGCCTTATGGTGGGATAGTGTCCAAGTAGAGAGGAGAAGATTAAATAAGCTACCCATTAAAAAGTGGACCAGAAAGATCTTGACGATATATTGATTTTCAGCAAGACAAAGGAAGAACATTTTCGACGCGTTAGATATGTTTTGGAGAAGTTGCAGCAAAATAAGTTGCTGATAAATTTTAAAAAAAATTCTTTCTTTCAAAAGGAGTTAGTCTATTTGGCTTTTGTGATTGCAGAAAATGAGCTGAAAATGGACCCAAAAAAAGTTGCAGCTATACTTAGCTGGCCATCCCCCAAGAGTCTAATCGAAGTTCAAAGTTTTCACGAGTTGGAAAGTTTCTATGGCAAGTTCATAAAGAATTTTAGTGGAATCTGCACACTCATGTTGGATACCATAAAAAAGGCAAGTCAGCCTTTCCATTGGACTCAAGCTGCAGAGAAGATTTTCTAGATATTAAAGAGGAAGATCACTGAAAGGCTAATTTTAAGGTTGCCTAATTTTAACAAGCTTTTCCAAGTTTGTTGTGATGCCAGTGGTATAGCCATTGGAGCTGTACTCAGCCAGGAAGACAAACCAATAACTTATTTCAGTGAAAAATTAATTGAAAGTAGGCAGAAATACATGTCTTATGACAATAAGTTTTATGCCATCATCCAAGCCTTGAACCATTGGAGACATTATTTGTTGGGTAATGAGTTTGTCTTGTTTTCTGATAATTCTGCGTTATAGTATGTTATGCAACAGCATAAGCTTAATCATAAACACGCAAAATGGGTTGAGTACTTGCAGAGTTTTACATTCATATTGAAGCATATCAGTGGTCAAGCCAACAAGGTAGCATATGCACTAAGCATAAGAGTTTTACTCTTGCAGGAGAGCATGATACAAGTGTTGGGTTTTGAACACCTGAAGGACTTGTATCAAACAGATGCAGATTTCAAGGAGGCTTATGAAGCATGCGAAAATCCCTTGTTGAGCAACAATAGTCCATGGCTAGACTATAACTTACAAGAGGAGTTGCTATTCAAGGGAGGACAAATATGTATTCCCAAATGTTTGATGAGGGAGGACATCATCCGAGAAAAACATAATGGAGGTCTAGCTGGACATACCTTGGATCAACTCAGTCATTTCTATTACTGGCCAAAGATGCTAAGAGATGTGCAATGATATGTGACCAGGTGTAAGATATGTCAGTTGGCGAAAGGGCATAGTCAGAACACGGGGTTGTATACACCCTTGCCTATTCCAAACAAACCATGGGACTCAGTCAATATGGACTTTGTCTTGGGTCTGCCCAAAACACAGCGGGGTTTTGACTCCATCATGGTGGTGGTGGACCGTTTCTCCAAGATGTCACACTTCATCCCTTGCAAGAAAACTAGTGACGCTAACCATGTAGCACACTTATTTTTCACTAAAGTTGTCAGACTACATGGCTTACCCAAGTCCATTGTTTCAAACAGGAATGTGAAATTCACAGGACATTTCTCGCGCACCTTATGGAAAAAGATGGATATGAAGTTAAATTTCAGCTATGTTTATCACCCACAGACCGATGGGCAGATGGAAGTGGTGAACAGGAGCTTAGGAAACTTGCTATGAAGTCTAGTTGGTGAAAATTCATGAATGTGGGATCGTGTACTTGCCCAAGCGGAATTTGCTTACAACGATTCACCAAATCGAAGCACAGGAAGTAGTCCTTTCTAGATCTTGTATGGAATGCATCCCCGAGGAGTGCATGAGTTACGAGATTTAGGATAGTTAGAAAAAACAAGTGTTGATGGGGAAGATTTTGCAAGAGTAATTAATGACCGACATGAGCACGTGAAGTCAAAATTACAGGACAACAGTCAAAGGTACAAACAAAAAGCAGATATGAAATGACGAGAGGTATAATTTAATGTACGGGATCAAGTTCTAGCACATCTGTGCAAAGAAAGATTCCCTAAGGGTGAATACAATAAGTTGAAATTTAAGAAAATTAGACCTTACAAAATTCTGCGTAAGTTTTCTACAAATGCCTATGAGCTGCAATTGCCTTTAGGCATAGGAATATCACCCATCTTTAATGTGGCAGATTTGTTACCATACACTTCCAGTCCTGAAGGGGATAGTTCAGTGCAGCCAAAACGGGATACCCAGGAAGAGAGTAGTTCATGGATGAGACAAATGCCTTCAGCTTAGTGACTTGAAATCGAACGAATCCTCGATACACAGGTGGCCAGGCGGACTCGAAGAAAGGAGTACCTACAGTACCTCATCAAGTGGAATAACCACCCTATTGAGGACAGTTCATGGCTGGACGCAGGACATATACAATGTGTAGGGTATTCTATCAAGGAGCTCATGGACCGAAGCCATAAATTTTCATTTACCCTGGAAGCCTGATGCAGGAGCATCCAGCTAAGGGAGATCATGGCTGGAGCATTTGTCTTAGTAGACTAGAGAAGTTTTCAATTAGTTTTCTAAGTCTCATTCAAATTTTTAGTTAACAGCATTTAGGATTTTATGTCAAGTTTAAGGTTGTCCTAGCCCACTGTTTTGTTTTCATTAGTGTTCTTATTTTTTTTAATTTATTGGTTTAGATTAACTTTAGAGTTTAGAAAAAGATGACAATTTGTCAAGGAATAAGTAAAATGTAACTGCTCACAGTTTTAAGTAACTGTACACTGAACTTATTAAAGGAAAAAAATAAAAAACTGTAATGATCCATCAGAGTACGGGCCAAACATAAGTATACAATCATTTTGAAAGCAAGAGAGAATCTGAGTCCATGTCCATTGTAGCATAGAATTATTTTTCTTCCTATCTAAATAATTAAATTGAGTTCGTTTCATAACAGTTGCCAAGAACAAGAAACTGAGTTCATTTCCTAATAGTACAGAGAATAAGTAATTATTGACAGAGGCTAGTTGAATTCCATCAATTGACAGAGAGGGTTTTGCAAAAGAAACAAACACAGTCATAAAAAGAAAGCAACCAACATCTACAGGTACCAAGCATCTAACTATTTCTTTCTTTTCAAAATCTGTGTGTATGTATATATATATATAATATATATATATAGATATATATATAGAGGTATCAAAATTTATAATCCAAGTTATAGACAGATTTACAAACCAACTACAAGACTGAACAGTGAGATAGTGGTCCAAAACCCCAAGACTATAATTTAACCAAAGACCCAATATAAGTTATGGGTTCATCATAGCTCGAAGGCATAATTATACAGTGCCAGAAGATAGCGAGGTCGAAGCCCTAAGACCCTCGATTATAGACCCAACGGAAATGACAAGCAGCAAAAAGCTTGAGACATGCAAACAAGAGGAGTAACGTGGCATGACCCTACATGTTACATTGTATAGGTATTAGTATAAGAGACCACGGACGAGAGAGGCTCGGTGTCCACCTGCAGTGACCACAAAACAGGCCATCAACAACCAGGTAAAGAAACCTTAAACGAATTGAAAAGCAGAGACGAGGGTTAGCAATGTATCTACTCACCAGAGGAGCGGAGCTCATGGAGGAAGAGAAGCCGTGGATGAGGTCACAGTCGCAGAGCAACCCCTGCTCACAAGGAGCGAAAACAATTAATACCAACAACAAAATGAAACAGAACTATAAATCATAGAAATAGGTCTTACCTTTGTGAAATTTCCAAACAGGAGTTGAGAACTCAGTCACCCCACGACCATGGCCTGAAAAACCCAAGCCATATAACCACAGAGACGAGAAAGCCAATGTACAGCCAAGACCCACATCTATAGGAGCGAAGTTCATAACTAGGGTTTGTAGACAGCTACCCTCGCAGAGCACCATGAAATCCTCATAGATTGCAAATAGAACCAGTGACAGAGAACCCTCTCGACGGAGTAGCAGAGTGTCGAAGCAAGTGAGTGAATGAGTGAGGTTGGGGTTTCAAGAGTAGGTGTAGAGGCGAAAGAAGCGGAACCCGAGGAAAGGAAAACTGACCTCACCATATTAAAATTCAGTACCATATCATTAAACACATCATCAATGTAACCAACCACCAAAAATATCAACCACAATCATATATTAATTATTGATCATAAGACATCAGGGCTGGTCCCATCATTAATTCACATGAACCTCCTCATATTTTACCTCCCTCTACATTCAATCTTGGATCCATGTTGTGAAGATTATGTGGGTATGGAAAATATGCATTGAATGGCATCACGAAGGTGATTTAGGGGTGTAGGTAGTCTTATAATCATTGGAATTTATTTGCAAAGGACTCAAATTAATTCTCAATGAAGAAGGTTGTACACACTAACAAATATTTATATAACTGGAAAAGGAACTCCAAGCATTTTGTTGCTTCGTGGAGTAGCAATGGAGGAGGATGGATCAATAATCTTGAGCAAAGTGTTTATGAAGACAAATGCACTTTTGTACAAACTATAACCAATGATAGCAGGCTAACTTGGAAGAAGAGGGCTAACCAACAAAATTGGAAATGTTGGAGATAAAATATGTTTTGTTGAAATTTCTCTTTGTAAAATCAAACCTAGAGTGCAAAATTGAATTAGCTACTATGAACATTAGACTTACTTGGTTCTATGAAAATCTTGGCATTTGAGAATAGGACATCCTTGGAGACATAGAATATATCAAGGGACCAGAGTAGAAAATTCCCAAACATGTCAATGGAAAGGCCAATTAAATGGAGATAATGATCCTAAACGACCAATGGAAGCTCATGTGGTAAGGTTGTCTACACCCAATTAAATATACATGTTATTAATTTTATACTGCTCTACAAATATAAGTTAATACTAGGTTCCTATTATAGAGTCTTCAGTAAGCATATGTTATGAATAGTTGGAAAAACTTGTCATAGGCATAACTTTTTTTATTTTTTGGACTGTTGAATACTTTGTTTTTGTATAACATTATGAATGTTGTGAGGGTGCTAGCCTAGAATCCATCTATTTATCATACAAAATATCTACCTATTTCTTAAAAATAATGAGTGTACATTGAAATGGGAGAATTTGCTTTTATTCAAATAAACTAGGGCACTCACTCATAGTTGATGGTAAAAAGTTGCCAATGGGATGTGCATAAAAATAAGAACACGGGACGTGCATTCCTATTTATATAGCATTGGTGCTCCCCAAACCACCATGTTAGCTTATATTTTTCAAGAATTTGGGTGTGTTCTTAATAGTGTTTCGTTGCTTCTAAAAGCATGTGCATGTTACTAAAAGTGTATGTTCATTATTATGAACACAAGCATATTTCTTAAACATATAGGCACTTTCTAAAGTGCATGAGTGCTAAGTTTTTATGACTAAACTCTTTGCATAAAGTATACCCTTCATTATGAAGATATCAATGACATTAGATGATTTGAGCATTAAGTCATGGTACTACTCTCCTTAACATGGTAAGGGAAGGAAGTTAGGCCTTAGATCCTTGCTTCTAAGTATTGAAGTCCCTAGTCTAGCACTTGAAACACAACACTTAACATCCATTGGGGCATCCTTCTCTTCTAAGTAGGGATACTTACATTATTAGGGTATTTAATCACGAGTTATAGACCCTTGACATGGTCATGGGAGAAAATGTAGTGATTAGACCCTAAAATAATATTTTTTAGAATACATGGCTATAAAAGACACCTCAAACCACCACACAAGAGCTCTTGAGGTTACCCCTTTCTTTGGTTGGGGACATGAGAGCCATTAGGTGATGTTTGATATTAAGTACATCATTATTTATGCCCTAGACATCTTTGAATGAGGAAACCTAAGCATTATAACATAAAAGAATCTTCTAAGAACCACATTTCAAGCATGACATCTTCATCCACTAAACTTGAATTACTAAGAATATCCTCACTATTAGAGGGGGGATATCGATGATATTATGAAGCTTTATGAACTAGGTATAGGCATCATTGTCTTAGATATTGTTAGGGTTTAGGCCATAAATGAATATTATAGGAATTAAGATGAAATAAAAACACATAACCTCCAAGAAGGATATTTGGCCTCCAAGTGGATTTATATGGACCAGTACAATTTTTGTGCAAAATTTATGGGTCGGATTCCTCAAAATGGTTGCTCCTTTCAAAGAATTCCACACTACTTTTTCTTGATCTTATGGGAACAAGACATCAAGATATGCCCAAACTTATTTTCCTTTAGCTGATTACTCAACTTCAAACCATTTTATCTCTTTAGCCCTTGGGAGAATTTCTAAGTGCCATATACACTAGGCAAGGTCCCTCATAAGACTATGCGACTATGCACTTTGCAAGAGCACCTAAATTGGTATTTTGCAAACTAAAGGACAAAGATAGGCCCTTAAGTCATGTATTCAACAACCTACAAGCACTACAATACTCTACATATGAAAAACACATTAGTAACCATAGCAAAAACAACCTCCCCTCGCATCAATGACCAAGTTGACATCAATGAAATCATTATGCAATATGTTCAACAATATCTAAGTCAATGATAATTTCACAATGTAACCTAATATGGAATTCAACATCTCCATGTTGTGATGTAACATAATATTAAAGTCATCCATTTCATGTCTCAATATTATATAACATACAACTCAATTTCTTAAGTTGACAATATGATATAATTTTGATGTTAATTTCTTAGTTTATTCCTCTTAAAATATCATTGAGTCAATCATTCTTGCTATAAAATATTCATATTGTATTAGGTTGCTTAATACAAATATAACTCCATATCTCAATATTATATAACGTTCAACTCAATTTCTTAAATTGACAATATGATATAATTTTGATGTTAAGTTCTTAGTTTATTCCTCTTAAAATATCATTGAATCAATCATTCTTACTATAAAATATTCATATTGTATTAGGTTGCTTAATACAAATATAACTCCATATTATTATTCTTGTGCACCATAAAACCTCTATAACATATGCAATTACAAAAAAGCAACTATAATAAGCTATAATCAATTATAATATAAATGGTCCAATCTCATTAATAAACATCGATCACCATCAATAATAAATAATATAACATAAATATATTATTATTATAATATTTCAAACCCCACTGCAATAATGAAATAAAACTTTTCATTATAGTGAAAAGTATGTGAACCTTAAAAGTACTCAAAGATAAAGAGATAATACCTAAACACATAAATTATGAACATTGTATGGCAAATCCTAAACATGAAGGCTTGCGGTCCGGACCAAATGAACGTGACCCTTTCCAATATGTGTCCATGAAATACATTGGAACAGTAGTTAAAAAGGCCATACATTGGAACAGTATTTAAAAAGGCCATTATCCATATATGAAAAATCGATGATGCAACCACTTTTGCTTACATATATTAAGAACGGGATGATGACGCTTTTATTTTAGGGGTTGGCATCTGCAAAGCCGCATCCACGATAACCTGTTTCAACATCTCCGCCTTCATTGGCGCCCTTGTCTGAACGCAGAGGCGATGCACAAGTTACCATATGAAGGCCAAAAGAATTCGACAAAAGTGGGAAGAGATACAGTCTAATATTCATACCTTTATCAATACGCTATTGATGAAACAACTATCCACAGCTTTGATATTGGCACTATGAAAATCCATCCGCAGTTGAAGAGATTCAAGGGTCTTTGTCAATCGCTGTAACACTCTCACCTCCCTCTTGCAACGGATATTGATATGAAACATTTTCTCCTTAACCTCCTTCACATGAAGAGCCTGAAACAAAAATGAAAGGTGTCACAATACATGTTGCTATTTTCACTCTTTTTCAGTGGCACTCTTATCTCTATTATAGATTTAGAGAAAACCAGTTAGATTAACCAATTGATCTAAAAAGTTAATATGTTTGTACTCATTAAAAATACTTTACATAATACCATCTTCTCCGGTTAAATGAAAAGATTATAACATTATCTTATATACATCTTAACTCTCGATTTATACTATCTTAAGTATATATACAATTTAAAATGAATATATACTTGCATGTCAAGAGGATTATATACTTGAAGCATGTTTGAGCGAATATTATATTTATCATATTCAGTTTCAGCCTTTTTCGGTCTAACATTGGACAACCAGAAAGGACAGAAAAATCAGCAACATCTCACTGACTGGGCAACCAAGAAAAAGCGTACTGTTTTGGAAACATCCAAGAATAAAAAGGGAAACATCTGAAAAAAGGAAAACATCTAAAATATATATGTTTTATCTAATTTCGCAGTTTGTTTGTTTTTATCTTTTGGTAATAAGGAGAATGAGGGCGTTGTTTTAAAAACAAGCTCATCTCTTCTTCCTGAATAATATAGTGGCAGTGTTTTGAAGACCTGCGTATTCCAATCTGCGTATTCCAATCTTGGTGACTACACGCTGTCCTGTAGTTCTCTGTTTATTTTATTTATTTTCAGATCTGTTGTTTATCAATTAGTCTTGGTGTCTACAGTCTGTTCTGTGGTTTCCTCTGTTTATTTTTATTTTTCAGATCTGCAAGCAGATCAATTGGTATTAGAGCGTAAGATCTTGGAAGACATCCACCTGTTCGAAGATTTTTTTATTTTTTTTGTAAGGGTCATACATTTCACCCCATTCAGTGGATGAAAATCATGCCGCCCCGTCAAGAGCGTCCAGAGCGTCTAGAGCAGCCAGAGCACTCCCATGTAGCCTCGCCAGTGAATGATTTAGCTAGGGCTATTCAAGAGCTAATTATGCTGCAACAACAACAACGCCCTCCAGGGCCAATGCAACTTGATGCACGCTTTCAACTGCCCAAATTCTCAGGGCAAATGAATGGTGAGACTGTTGATTCTTGGTTCCTCAGCCTCTCCAACTATTTTCGAACCTGTCCAACAATGAACGAGGAGATGAAACTTCAGATCGCCAGTCTACAATTGGAAGGCCTAGCACAAACATGGTGGGATACTCATCTTGAGAATATGTCCTTGGTTGTGGAACTTGGCGAACAAGCCGAGACCAAATCGACGCCTATCACATCTTGGAATCTCTTTTGCGAGGCCTTACGTGAACGCTTCTATCCTCCAGGATATATACAAAATCTCCTTGCCAAATGGTTGTAGCTTCGACAACTACCCAATCAATCAGTGCAAGCCTACATTGATGTCTTCTGCAAGTTGCGCATTCAACTCCATATATCCGATCCAGACGAGGTACTAATTATCAAATTTAATTCTGGTTTGCTAATGCTTCTTCGTCGTGAAGTTGAGTTGTTTGATAGTGCTTCATTAGATAAGGCCTTTATTCGGGCCCTGGCGGTGGAACGCAAAGTGGGTACTAGAATCCGATATCCTCATGCCAGAAATGGTCCATCTTCCTTTGATTCTTCTAATGTCGCCTCTGCCTCATCACCCACCCCTCACTGCACCCCCTGGTGTACATTTCACAAGACCAACTCACATGCTTCTGCAGATTGTCGAGTATTGAAAAATCTTCACCCCCAGAAAACTCTTTTTACAGAGGTCGAACAACCAAAGGCCACTACCCCACTTCCAGCTGTTTCTCTCGAAAATCTGACTGAAGTGGACCCCTCTCTCATCCTCATGACTGCTCATGCACCAAACACCTCTGTTACGCCTTTGTTTACCCATAATTGTCAAATAAAACATGAGTTGGCCACGCTTATTCTTGACAATGGGAGTCAAAAGAATCTTGTGTCACAAGACTTAGTTGCACGCCTTTGCCTTCCCACCACTCCTCACCCCCACCCGTATCAGCTCGGTTGGGTCAGAAAGGACGGTCCTCGTCTTACCATCTCACAATGTTGTGCTGTCACCTTTGCTATTGGACCTTTCCGAGATACTGTGGTATGTGATGTTTCTCCTCTAGATTGTGCTGATTTATTGCTAGGAATTCCCTATCAAGAGGCTCGACATGCTGTTTATCATGCCACAGATCACCAATACCACTTGCAGCACGATGGGCGCACCTCTGTGCTCACATCCTCAGCTCGCACATCAACCTAACCTTCCATTGGCAAAGCTCCCATTATGAGAGTCAATTTAAACCAAGATGTTTCTTTGTGCTTGGTTCGCCTTGTCAAGCCAGACAACCTCACCCATCCAGTCCCTCCTTCAATGGCTCCTCTACTCCATGAATTTGCCGATGTCTTCACCCAACCCATAGGGCTGCCTCCAGCACACTCTGTTGAACACCACATTGATCTTATTCCTGGCGCTTCCTTACCCAATGCCCCATCTTATCGCCTTGCTCCTCGAGAGGCAACTGAGATCGAACGCCAAATTGAAGAATTGTTGACATCCGATCATATTCAGCCGTCATCCTCGCCCTGTGCATCTCCAACTTTTATTATTCCTAAAAAAGATACTTATGAATGGCGCCTTGTGACAGACTATCGAGCCCTTAATAAAGCCACTGTTAAAAACCGCTACCCCCTTCCCCGCATTGAGGATTTGTTGGACCATTTACACGGGGCTTGTTTCTTCACAAAGATGGATTTAATTGCAGGCTACCATCAAGTTTGCATGCATGCAGCCGACACATGGAAAACTGCTTTTAAAACAAAGTTTGGGCTATTTGAATGGTTGGTCATGCCATTTGGACTGACCAACGCACTGGCCACCTTTATGAGATTCATTAATGATGTTTTCAGGGCACATTTGGGTAAGTTTGTGGTCATCTACCTTGATGACATTTTAGTATTCAACAAATCTTGGGAAGACCATCTTCAGCATGTTCGCACCATACTTGAGTTATTGCGAGCACATCACCTTCAGGTCAAAGAAAAGAAATCCTATTTTGGACAAACAGCAGTTCAATATTTGGGATTTATTATTGACAACAAAGGGGTTCACCCAGATCCCTCTCGTGTACAAGCCTTGGCGCAATGGCCAGCCCCTTCCTCTGCACATGACCTCAAAAGCTTCATGGGAGGTATTAATTTCTACGGAAAGTTTGTCTCTCATTTTTCACAGTTGGCTCGCCCTTTGCACCAGTTGTCTCATCAAGCAAAGTTTATTTGGGATGCCGAATCTGAGCAACATTTTGCTCAACTCAAGAGTGCCTTATTCTCTGCTCCTGTTCTTCGCTTGCCAGATATGAATCAACCATTTGAGATAGAAACTGATGGCTCTCAATTCGCCATTGGAGCTGTTCTTA